>JAXGGA010008736.1:0-55174 GCA_038373865.1 Uloborus plumipes
GAACAAAAAAAAGTTGTTTAAATCGGATTGTTCACTCAAAAGTTATTAGGGGTGAGAGCTCGTTTGAACGGTTCAATGTTGAACGAAAAATTTTTTCAAATCAAAAATGTAGGTACGGGAATGAAGTATCCTTGAAAAGATCTTTCGAACAAAAAAAGTTTGTTCAAATCGGACTGTTCATTAAAAAGTTAGTATCGCGGGACCGGTTATTTAAACGGCTCAAAGTTGAACCAAAAATTGTTCAAATCAAAAAATCAAATATGGGAATGAGCTGTACTCGCCGAGATCTTTCCAACAAAAAAAAGTTTGTCCAAATCGGAATGTTCATTCAAAAGTTATTAGGGGGGGACAGACAGACCGACAGACCGACCGACCGACAGACCGACCGACCGACAGACCGACACACAAATTCCCCATCTCAATACCCTACTTTCAAATTTTTAATTTTTCGATATTCATTTTACCTCTTTATTTTTTTACTTGGCGATATTTTTTGGACTTGGCGATATTTTTTTTAACTTGGCGATATTTTTGGACTTGGCGATATTTTTTAGATGCATTAAGCTACTTTTAATACTTTTTTCGTCTTTCTTTTATTTTTAACGGGAAAGTAGGCTAAAAAAGAGTAATATTTTCCCCTTCAAAACATTTAAGCGTAATTCTGAAAACTGCAAAGATCGAGTTAAGCCTTGGCTAAGTTCACTTCGTATTGAAATATTGAAGTCAATCTTTCCACCTTTGAACAAAATGACAATGGCAATCAAAACTTGATTTTCAGAAGCTTTGAATGCTCATACGTTCTTTCCAGGTGATCTTTTCGACATCCCCTTCACATGACCGTAAGTAGAAAATGTTCCGTCATAGGGTTTTTTGTTATCTTTCGAATGAGACCAAGATCAAGACGATGCGATAAGTATTTCCCTAGATAACCATTTTTGAGTCAAAAATTTAGATTTCAAATTTAAAAAAAAACTATTAATTGAATTTTTTCCGACATGGTATAACAACCTTCCCCGAGCTGACCTGCACCTGCTGTTAAAATTGGAACAACATCGGTGGGGTAGTTTCTGAGTTTACCCCGGACACACATATTTTGGAGTTTGTGTTTTAGATATTATAAAGATTGAAGATAAACACGGACAGGTAAAACTCTTTGAGGAGTTATCAAAAATTTCACTGTCAGGCTTTTTTAATCAAAATTGTGCAACTGCATAATATGCACATTTGTATTTGAGTACAATCCGAATTTTAGTCTTAACTGTCTAAGATACATCTTCTGTTATTGTTAACTTACTAGCTGCCAGGGCAGCTAGATTAGCTTCCTGCGGCATGTTGATGCATAACGTGCCCCTTCTCTAACTTTTACCTCATTTTGAAGTTATATTATTTGATAGAATTTAATGTTCATTCGATTTCAAGACATACCACGCACGTGGCCCGGCGTTGCACGGGCACTTCGTGCCATGAAAGTAGTAAGGAAATTTTCAAGAAACTACTCCCCGCCAAGGCGGCTCGCTAACAGGCGCTTCACGCCTTCACTTTTTTCCTGCATCAAAAAAATCATACGAATTATTGAGATGCTACGCGCCTTCAAGATGGTGAGGAGAGTTTCAGTAAGTTCAGCTCGCTCAAATTAAAAAAGCAGACATAGATACTCAGTTTTTAACATAAGTAGATGGCTTTTCAACAAATGAATGTATAAAAATATTACCAGTAGCTAGCGATAAAAATACTACGTAAGTAACCCGCTTATGAGTTTCGTGTTTGATTTAGTTAAGCCTTCATTCCAAATTCTCATTATCATTGTTATCACTGTTTCATAGCAACGACGGTTTGCAAGAATGGATTTCATATTTAATCATTTATTAGGCTTAATCGCTTTAAACTTGACTACTTATTAATTGATATCTTCGCTAATTAAAATCGTATAATCATATAGATTGAAACTAATGAAGCCTGAAAAATTACCCATGTGAAATCAACAAGCCTCAAAACTTGACCATCACCAATTTCAAAAAAAATTATAGGGTTGATTACCTTTATAAAGTGATACAAAAAACTGATTTTTAAAATTTTTTTCAGCTGTTAGTTTTTTATGTGAGACCGCTTAAAAAACGCAAAAAATGGAAAAAAGTGAAATTTTGAACATGCAAAGATTCAATTTTCTCAGCTTCTATTGCAGCTAGAGTCTTTTGTTATATGTCATTGTAAAGCTCTTTAAACAAGCTTTCAAATGATATATAATTTGACAAGGTTTTGTGATGTTAATTATTCAAGGTCACCAAAAGCATTATTTGACCTTGAATATTTCAAAAAGTGCATTTTTAAAAAATCTGAAAAAAATATATATATTACTTCCTAATGTAGTGTATATGTGGTAAAATTTGCAGAATGGGACAGCAATGGGATCTGGATGAAAAATGGAATCGACTTTTTACACTCTTACCACTTTACGGCAATGCCTATGGCTCCTGAGGATATATAATACAGAAATATTGCAAACTGCGAAATGTTATTTACAAGTAACGGTTGGCTTAGTCCACGTCTTGTTTTGAGAGGTTATAAATCATTCCTTTTCCGTTTCTACTAGGGTCTACTTTCGAAATAATAGCACTCATGGGCACATTGACAACATTTTGAAAGTCTGGATAGTAGATAGAATTTGAGGGTCCATGAGGTTGCAACAGCTTGATTTTCTTCCTCTGTGTCTAAGACGCACCTTAGCCACCAATATCCATTATACCTGCAAATCAAGAATCCAACCATTTCTGGGCAATCAAGATCGCCTTTGACAGTTGTAGTACGTTCGATCCTTATAGTGTTGAAAATGAATATGCATTCACTTGCATCTGATTCCTGTTTAATGGCATTACACAATGAAGACTGAGTGCCTGGTGTTGTTCTTGCCATCATTTTTCTGGATTTCAAAGCCTCTGCTTCCTGTTTATAATGTACAATTGTGCAATATTGAAAATGAATTGATTTGATATGGAAGAAGAGGCTTTGAAATCCAGAAAAATGATGGCAAGAACAACACCAGGCACTCAGAGTCTTCATTGTGTAATGCCATTAAACAGGAATCAGATGCAAGTGAATGCATATTCATTTTCAACACTATAAGGATCGAACGTACTACAACTGTCAAAGGCGATCTTGATTGCCCAGAAATGGTTGGATTCTTGATTTGCAGGTATAATGGATATAGGGTAGTTTTCGATTTTTCAATTTTATTTTTATATGATAGAGCAACAGACATGAACATCAACGGCGAAAAAATTTTTGCGCTGCGACAAGTAGTTTTTTTTAAAATAATTTTTAAATTTCAAGCGGTTGTGACGTCACTGGGCTTGACGGTTGTGACGTTGGCGCTTTTGAACTTTCCACTAAGGCGAAGAAAGAGCGAGAAGCTTTAGTGCGAGGAGCTCGAGAAACCGGTTTCTCCGGCTTCCGCACTGTTGTTCGCTCTCCACTGCCGTAAGTTTTTTTTCTCGCCAAGTGATGCGTTTTAAAAATTTGACTACGGATTTCGCCAAAAAATATCAAAACAATCACCCCTAGCAGGGTATTGGAGTGCTCTTTGATAAATCCAGTTTTAAATAGTGAATTAGTAGACTTTAAGGTATTGATTACGGAAGGAAAAAATCCCGCAATGAAACGATAATGTAGCAAAAATCCAATTTTTATGGATGAAAGGCTGAAAGTTACAGCCCTGTGACGTCACGGGTTTCGGTTTCAAGGCGCGCTTTTTTTGCGCGTGGGTTTTTAAAAAAATCATTAAGAATCAACCGTTGTGTTTTAAAATTCGGCAATGGTGAATTTTTGTGTTTTGTAAGCCTCTTAACAATATCTAGTAGTTAAAAAAGGGATATTCAGTAGGTCACAACTACCCTATTGGTAGCTAAGGAGCGTCTTAGACACAGAGGAAGAAAATCAAGCTGTTGCAACCTCATGGACCCTCAAATTCTATCTACTATCCAGACTTTCAAAATGTTGTCAATGTGCCCATGAGTGCTATTATTTCGAAAGTAGACCCTAGTAGAAACGGAAAAGGAATGATTTATAACCTCTCAAAACAAGACGTGGAATAAGCCAACCGTCACTTGTAAATAACATTTCGCAGTTTGCAATATTTCTGTATTATATATCCTCAGGAGCCATAGGCATTGCAGTAAAGTGGTAAGAGTGTAAAAAGTCGATTCCATTTTTCATCCAGATCCTATTGCTGTCCCATTCTGCAAATTTTACCACATATACAATACATTAGGAAGTAATATATATATTTTTTTCAGATTTTTTAAAAATGCACTTTTTGAAATATTCAAGGTCAAATAATTCTTTTGGTGACCTTGAAATATTAACATCACGATACCTTGTCAAATTATATATCATTTGAAAGCTTGTTTAAAGAGCTTTACAATGACATATAACAAAAGACTCTAGCTGCAATACAAGCTGAGAAAATTGAATCTTTGTATGCTCAAAATTTCACTTTTTTCCATTTTTTGCGTTTTTTAAGCGGTCTCACACAAAAAACTAACAGCTGAAAAAAATTTTAAAAATCAGTTTTTTGTATCACTTTATAGAGGTAATCAACCCTATAATTTTTTTTGAAATTGGTGATGGTCAAGTTTTGAGGCTTGTTGATTTCACATGGAATGACCCCTATCTATCGGTACCTGGTTCGACTTTCAGTTCATTGGCGTTCAGGAGAAAGAAGCGTGACATAGAAAGATAGAAAGAAAGATAGAAAGATAGTTAGAAAGATACTCAGTTTTTAATATAAGTAGATGCTTTCTTAGACAAGATACTAATTTCTACGTATTTTACACACATACAGAGTGGCACTCCCATACACACATATTCATTGGTCTTCAACTCCTTAGAAGAGCTTTTACACCTTTTCCTTTCGGTGTTGTTTCTTAGTCTTAAAGTCTCAAATTATTTAGTATTTTCTGTTATTAGAGTAAATTTAAAAACTTATTTGCACTCTCTTTTTGAACAAGAAGTTCTGTCAAGAACTAAACGAGCCTACTTTCCCGTACATCGACATCGGAATTCTAGCATCTGATCATTATTCTCTTGAGTATATGAGACTGAAAATTATGTCAAGCGTACCTTTTTAGCAGTTGAAGCTGATTTCTAAAAGCAAAATATACCCCTCTCATCAGATGAAATAGACACGTAAAAAGTAAATAAGCTAATAAATAAAGTTTTGTCGCACCTTTTAAAGAAATGTAACTGTTATAGTTCTTCCGTAGAAAAATTCCTCAATCGTTTTCAAAAAAAAAATAATAATAATAATAATAATAAATAAAAGTGTAAAGTACATCAAAACACATTTTATCAAAGAAAGAAAAAAAGAAAAAAACTCGTTCATTAACAAAATGTCTCGAATTTCATTTTTAATCTGCTGCCAGTTGTTAAATATAAATAAAGAATAAAATGACCTCGTGAATGAAAAATTTTTGTTACAAAAAAAAATCGTCTGCCAAATGATAGTAATAATAATAACAATAGGAAAAATAATAATAAATAAAATAAAACAAATGAATAAATAAACAAAAAATCGTCTGCACAGTTAGTTTTTTTGAGCCAGCATTTCCGCCATGTTTGCGGAGTCAGAGTCGGAAGAGTCTTCACAGAAGATTATTCAGAAAAGTACCTTACAATACTGCTACAAATCTTGTAAATAGTTGTGGTTTTTCCTGCCTTGCTTTATTTTTATTAGTTTTGGTTTTATCTGGCGACATGTTGCAAATGTATCTGAAGATATCACTTTTATCATCTGTATACCGGCCCTGAAACACTTTGTAGTTTTTACACTTGCCCTAACTTTGATAAGCGTGAAGACATTTTCGCGTGGTTTTTCTTTTTATCACTAGAATTTGTGAATGGATTGTTCAAGTTATGAATGAAACAAAATATTCCGGATTTTTCTAGAATATTGTGGACATTTCTTTCCGTGTATAAATAGCTGGCCTTGAACAAAAGTCAGTTAGTTCTTTTCAGATGTTGATTTCTGAGAGTGCTCGTTTTTATTCGCTTTGGGCGAATGTTGTTTTCGCTTTTGTAATTTCTTAATTACTGTTCACGTTAGATACGTGGTGCTGATTTACTGTTGAGAGTACAGTGTACTGTTTGCTGCCTAATTGCTGGATGTTTAGCAATTGTTTCCTGCTCTTATTGTAAATAGTGTACATACTTGTAAATAAATTTATAGTTACTTCCTCAAGATTGGAATGCTCATTTGAAGAAAGTTGAAGGTGCTACGGACTCGTTACAATTTTGGCGCCCAACGTGGGGCATCTTCAAGGACTTTCTTGGAATTATCTGTGAACTTGGACTTTTCTTCCTAAGGACTTTTTGACTTCGGAATTTTATGGTGATTACCCGAGCAATGGATGAACAACTGAAAAAACTCCTTGATGCGATCAACGCTGTTAAAATTGACCTCAAGAATGATATGGCGATTATGGCTACTAATCAAGAACAATTAAAAAATGATCTGGTTACTAATCAAGAACAGTTAAAAAGTGATCTGGCTACTAATCAAGAACAATTAAAGAGTGATTTAACCGCTAGCATAACTTCAAGTCAAGAAGAAATTAAGAATGATTTAGCCGCTAGCATAACTTCAAGTCAAGAAGAAATTAAGAATGATTTAGCCGCTAGCATAACTTCAAGTCAAGAAGAAATTAAGAGCGATCTAACGTCAATGAAAAGTTTGGTGGAAACTAAATTTATCAACATGGAAAATCAAGTGGAGGCTCTAGAAGATCGAATCATCACAGTAGAAAACCATGTGGAAAAGAAAATTAAAGAATTTGAATCAAAGTTATCAGGATCCTGCAACAACTCAGACAGCGTTGAGAACCGAATCACCACAGTAGAAAACCATATGGAAAAGAAAATTAAAGAACTTGAATCGAAGTTATCAGCATCCTGCAACAACGCAAATGACTGTGTAGCTGCAGCTGGAACTTCTCGTCCATCCATCAAACTGGCCACGTTTGACGGGAAGACCTCGTGGAATATTTACAAGAAGCAGTTCCTCATCGTTGCAGAAGCAAACTCCTGGGACTCTTCCACGAAAGCCTGTCAACTTGCAGCCTCGCTGAGAGGGGATGCAGCTGATATACTACAGACCTTCCCAGAGGACAAGCACCATGACTTCGAAGCCTTATCATCGGCCTTAGAGCTTCGCTTTGGCGAATCTTGCCAAAAAGAATTCAGCCAACTTCAGCTCAAATCCCGACTCCAGAGGGCTGGAGAGACTTTGCAAGTTTTTGCAGCAGACGTTGAGAGGCTTTCCCATCTCGCCTTCTCGGACTGTCCTTCGGGTGTTCGCGATAACCTGGCCCTGAACTACTTCATAGACGGAGTGCGAAGTCCGGAAATTCAGACGGCTCTCCGGATGGCGGACATCAAAGATCTTAAATCCGGTTTGGTCTACGCAATGAAGTTCGAGGCTGCACAGCAAACATCCCGCAAGGATCGCCATTCAATCAGGGGCGTGGAAGTGAGCGCCCAGGATTCGAACTCAACTCGCTTCTCGGAAATTGAGCGACAAATCAAGGAGATCTCGGGGACCCTGAAGAAGATTACGGCTCGCAAGGACCAAAGTAGACAACCGCTGAAGTGCTGGAAATGTGGCGGTGAGGGCCACGTACGAAGGAATTGCGAAGCTCGCCAAGAAAAAAAGACGTCTCCCAAAGTTTTCCAGATTTCCCCAAGAAGTGGCGGCTGCAACGTACTCTTCATTTACGCATATGTGAATGGGTTTCCCTGCGAAATGATTGTGGACACAGGAGCCAACGTTACCATCATTAGGACTGATGTGGCTCGTCAATTTGGACTCAAGATCTTATGGACGCCGCCCTGCGTTACTCTCCAAACTGTGACAGGTGACAAAATCGAGATTGAAGGAAAAGTGAACTTAGAAATAATGTTCGGGAGCGCCACTTACCATCACACGGCATTCGTCGCTGACATTACAGATCCCTTCATTCTCGGACTGGACTTTTTGAGAAAATTTGATTTTTCTATCGACTTTAAAAATAATGAGCTGCACTCGATGAGGGAAGACATAGCAATTTTCAATGCTGAAAATAACTTAAAATCCGCTCATCAAATAATAGCCCAAACAGATTTATTGATTCCCCCAAGATCAGAAATACTAATACCTGGCTCCATCAATGAAAACAACAGCTTTAAATTCGGCCTAATTGAATATCCTAACCAGAGTAATAGCCCAAAAGGAGTACTAGTGGCATCTACACTTGTGGACCTTTCAAGGAATGCAGTTCCTGTGAGAGTCGCCAATGTAAGTGAAAGACCGAGGAATATCAAGAAAGGAGAGGTGTTGGCAACTTGTACTCCCGTTAACTGCATCATCAGAAGAATTGATTCCTCCGAGACTGCGTCTTCCGAATCCTTGACTTCGAAATTAATTGGGAGTGCACCATTATCGAAGGATCAAAGATACGCTGCGGAAAAATTGGTGGACAACTTCAAGCAGGTGTTTTCATCTACATCCGAAGACGTTGGTCGCACGAGTTTAACGCAGCATAGGATCGACACTGGAGATCATCCTCCTATCAAGCAGCATCCAAGACGACTACCGTTCGCCAAGAAGGAAGAGGTTGAGATCCTCTTGAAAGCGATGCAGGAGAATGACGTCATCGAACCCTCATCCAGTCCTTGGGCATCCCCTATCGTCTTGGTCCGAAAGAAAGACGGCTCCACCAGATTTTGTGTTGACTACCGACGCCTGAATGACATCACCAAGAAGGACAGTTACCCTCTTCCACGGATCGATGACACTCTGGACACCCTTTCCGGACACAAGTGGTTTTCGACCCTGGATTTAAAGAGCGGCTACTGGCAGGTGGAGATACACCCCGACGACCGAGAGAAGACGGCGTTTACAACCGGACAAGGCTTGTGGCAGTTCAAAGTGATGCCCTTCGGCCTCTGCAATGCACCAGCCACGTTCGAGCGTCTTATGGAATCAGTGTTACGAGGACTGTCTTATGAATCCTGTCTTGTCTACTTGGACGACATCATCATCATAGGACGCAGTTTTGAGGAACATTTGGCTAATCTTAGGAAGGTGCTGCAAAAGCTTAAGGAAGCCAACCTGAAGTTAAGCCCGTCCAAATGTAATTTGTTCCGCCGTGAGGTGAACTACCTTGGTCACATTATCTCTTCCGAAGATGTACGAACAGATCCAGATAAGGTATCTGCAGTCAAGAATTGGAGCCGCCCCGAAAATGTTCATCAGCTGCGAAGTTTCCTGGGGCTCTGCACGTACTACAGGAAGTTTGTGAAGAATTTTTCCAACATTGCACGACCTTTGCATAAGCTGACGGAGAGCAAACAGAAATTTGAATGGTCCAAAGAATGCGAGGATGCATTTCTACAGCTGAAGGAGGCTTTAACATCAACGCCTATTCTCTCTTATCCTCAGCCTGGAAAATCCTTCATACTTGACACTGATGCGAGCCACGAGAGCGTTGGAGCTGTTTTATCTCAAGAAATAGACGGTAACGAACATGTCATTGCCTACTGGAGCAAATGCTTATCCAAGTCGGAGCGAAATTATTGTGTCACGAGAAAGGAATTGCTCGCCATAGTTAAAGCTGTAGAACATTTCCATCATTACCTCTACGGCCGTAAATTCCTGCTCCGGACTGATCATGCCTCTTTAACGTGGCTGTTGAATTTCAAGAATCCAGAGGGCCAGGTAGCCAGGTGGATACAGCGGCTCCAGGAATATGACATCGAGATTAAGCACCGAAAAGGTTTGTCACACGGTAATGCTGACGCATTATCAAGAAGACCTTGTTCCGAGAACTGCCATTATTGCTCCCGAATTGACAAACAGTACGGGATGACAATCCCTACTGCCTGTCAAGTTACTGCTACTTCATCATCTTCAGATCCTGATCCATGGAGGGACGACCAAGTTAGAAAAGATCAGCTTGAAGACCCAGACCTAAAGCCTATCATAGAGTTAATGGAAAAGGACAGTCGGCGACCTAGTTGGCAAGACGTTTCTATCTACAGTTCTGCAACGAAAAGATACTGGGCTCTATGGAAATCTCTCCAGTTGCGAAATGGCGTCCTGTATCGGAAATGGGAATCTGACGATGGCAAAGCATTTAAATGGCAGTTACTCCTTCCCAGATCAAGAATTCCAGACGTTCTAAAGGAATTGCACAGTAGTCCGACTGGAGAACACTTTGGTATCCTGAAAACCCTCCACAAGGTTCGAGAGCGCTTCTTCTGGAGCAAGGCGAAGGATGACGTGGAGAAGTGGTGCCATTCTTGCTACGCCTGTGCCGCCCGTAAAGGACCGAAGAGAAGAAGCCGCGGGAAACTACATCTTTACAACGTAGGAGCTCCTTTCGAACGAATCGGATCGACATTCTTGGTCCTCTACCGAAAACTACTGATGGGAACAAATACATCCTTGTTTCCATTGACTATTTCACCAAATGGCCCGAAGCATATTCCATTCCGGATCAAGAAGCTACCACTGTAGCAGAGACTCTAGTCCAGCATTGGATCTCGAGATATGGGACACCTTTGCAGATCCACTCCGATCAGGGGAGAAACTTCATCTCTGCTGTATTTAAGGGCCTATGTAAAATCCTCAAAATCGAGAAAACTCGAACGACACCACTACACCCACAATCGGACGGCATGGTGGAGAGATTTAACAGGACAATTCTTAATAATCTCTCGCTTATGGTCTCCAAAAATCAACAGGATTGGGACAAGAAACTTCCTCTGTTCCTGCTGGCCTACCGCAGTGCTGTCCACGAGACCACCGGATATTCCCCATCACAGATGCTCTTCGGCCGAGAGCTTCGGCTACCTTGTGATCTCGTCTTCGGTCTCCCTCCAGATGCGCCTTCATCGCCTGAGGAATACGTCCAGGATCTCCAGGCCCGGTTGGAGGACGTTCATCACTTCGCACGGGAGCGAATCAACATCGCGACGGAGAAGATGAAGACCCGATACGACACAAGGTCCACTGGTCATGACTTTCAAGAAGGTGACAAAGTATGGCTATGGAATCCCATCCGACGTAAAGGTCTGTCACCCAAATTGCAGTCGCATTGGGATGGACCTTACACAGTTCTCCACCGGCTGAACGACGTCGTAGTGAGGATCCAGAAGTCATCACATTCAAAACCTAGAGTTGTACATTATGATCGGCTAGCCCCATACTATGGCCATAGTTCGTAAAATAAATCTAAAGCTACCATGGTAATTTGTTTGTAAATTTTGTAAATAACTTTTGCCTTTAATTGTTTGTAATATGACTTTATCAATGTTAGTGTTTCTTTCATGTTCTCATTGTTATTGTTTATCATGTTTATGATTGGTTATCACGTAATGTGTGCATCTGTAAATTTTCCCTTGCTTCTTTTCTGGGGATTGTACTGCCCGGGACGTGCAGTCCTTAGGAAGGGAGCAATGTTACAAATCTTGTAAATAGTTGTTGTTTTTCCTGCTTTGCTTTATTTTCATTAGTTTTGGTTTTATCTGGCGACATGTTGCAAATGTATCTGAAGATATCACTTTTATCATCTGTATACCGGCCCTGAAACACTTTGTAGATTTTACACTTGCCCTAACTTTGATAACCGTGAAGACATTTTCGCGTGGTTTTTCTTTTTATCACTAGAATTTGTGAATGGATTGTTCAAGTTATGAATGAAACAAAATATTCCGGGTTTTTCTAGAATATTGTGGACATTTCTTTCCATGTATAAATAGCTGGCCTTGAACGCAAGTCAGTTAGTTCTTTTCAGATGTTGATTTCTGAGAGTGCTCGTTTTTATTCGCTTTGGGCGAATGTTGTTTTTGCTTTTGTAATTTCTTAATTATTGTTCACGTTAGATACGTGGTGCTGATTTACTGTTGAGAGTAAAGTGTACTGTTTGCTGCCTAATTGCTGGATGTTTAGCAATTGTTTCCTGCTCTTATTGTAAATAGTGTACATACTTGTAAATAAATTTATAGTTACTTCCTCAAGATTGGAATGCTCATTTGAAGAAAGTTGAAAGTGCTACGGACTCGTTACAATACATTATTTATCAAAACCATTTTCTTACAAAGTTAGTTTGAAGGAAATCGCCTTTAAATTCAGGATCAACATTCAACTTAAATTTCCCCGTAATCTCTAATCTTTTTTTCTGAACGGTTCAACATTGAACAACAAATAGTTCAAATCAAACAGCAAAATATGAGAATGAGCCGCTCCGCGATCTTTCGAACAAAAAAAAAAAAAAAAGGCTTATTCAATTCGGACAGTTTACTTAAAAGTTACTAGGTGGGGAAAGATTGCTTGAACGGTTCAATGTTGAACGAAAAAATTTTCAAATGGAAAATTTAAATACGGTAATGAAGTATCCTTGCTAAGACTCTTCGAACAAAAAAAAGTTTGTTTGAATTGAACTGTTCACTTAAAAGTTATTAGGGGTGACAGCTTGTTTAAATAGTTCAATGTTGAACGAAAAATTGTTCAAATCGGAAATGTAAATACGGGAATGAAGTAACTTTAAAAAGATCTTTCGAACAAAAAAAAAGTTAGCTCAAATCGGACTGTTCACTAAATAGTTAGCATCGCGGGACAGGTTGTTTGAACGGTTCAAAGTTGAACCAAAAATTGTTTAAATCGAAAAATCAAATATGGGAATGAGCTGTACTCGGCGAGATCTTTAACCAACAAAAAAAAGTTTGTTCAAATCGGAATGTTCATTCAAAAGTTATTGGGGGGGGGGGGCAGAGAGACAGACAGACCGACACACAAGTTCCCCATCTCAATACCCTACTTTTCAATTTTTAATTTTTCAATATTTTTTTTTCTTTTTTATTTCTTCTTGACTTTTTTTGTACTTGGCGATATTTTTGGACTTGGCGATGTTTTTTAGATGCATTAAGCCACTTTTAATGCTTTTTTCGTTTCCTTTTTTTTCACGGAAAAGTAGGCTACAAAAGGTATGAAGCCTAAACTCAGCTCTTTTCGTTTTGAAACAACTCACACTAATGAACATTCCTATTAGTACAACGGTCCTTTCGTTACTTACGAATATTTTAAACCCATAGATATTTTTATAGCTTAAGCAAAAACATCAAGGTCTAAAGCGTTAGAAAGGATACAAGGTACAAACAATTAAAATTGTAGTAAAGGTTTCAAAAACACGTAGTAAAGAATTTTCGAGTATTAGCAAGTAATGCATTAGCAAATTCTGGTTATACAATTATAATTATCAGCCTCTGGGAAAACTGCCAGTTACAAAATAGTAAGTCTAGAATATTTTTGTGAACTGTTAGATAAATTTCCATAATTTATCTTTAATTTAGTTATTTATTCTTGTTCATTTTTTTTCTCCCGAAGAACCCGTGAAAGCTGTTTCAAAGCTAGTTTAAACTTTACGAAAAAAATCTTCATAAACTGCAAAAAATGAACTGCTGTTTTTACAGTATAATACTGGCAGCCGAGGTTCCCATTTAAAACTGTAAAATGCACAGTAATAAACTGTAGAACTAGTTTCTTACTGTAAAGTTAGAAATTTTACAGTTTATTGCCGTAAAATTTAATTGTTTTACACTATGAAAACAACAGTGTAATACTGGCAGCACAGATTCCAGTTTGAAACTGCAAAATTAACGGAAATAAACTGTTAAAATTAGCAGTTTTGCAGTTTAATACTGTGAAATTAGCAATTTTACAGTTTAGTACTGTAAAAGTAGAAACTTTACAGTTAATTACTGTAAAATTTACAATTTTTACTGTCTATTACTATAAATTTCGCTGTATTATACAGTAAAAACTACATTCATTTTTGATAGTGTACTTGCAGCAAGAAGTTTATTCCCAGTTCATTATTATTGCTTATTTACGATGATAAAGACAACTACTTCTTGTCAGTGAAAATTAGTTTATAGGAAAGTAAAATTTTTAGAGATTCGAAAATATTTTGTTACGGAGTACCTTCGTCGCCAGTAATAAAATGAATTTAGAGTTTCAGAAACATTTGAATGAATAATCACGTGACACAAACGGCCTGCCGCTATTCGTCGTCCATTGATCTTTTATGCTCTCATTCACCAGCGTAAAAAGTTTACGATCCCCTAAAACCCGAGATCGAAACACTTTCGGTGGTTTCGATTTCGAGGAAAAAAACGCACAAAAGATCGTAAAAGGAAAAGAAATTTGAAGCAGACGGGCAGAAAAAGAAAGATTAAAAAAGGAATAGAGGATAGCGGGCACAGTTGAAATTCAAGAAGAAATCGAAAGGGTTTTTATAGTTGTACTCCACTAGATAGCATATTGATCAAAGGTAAAGGCAGACGCTTTTCACTGGAAGTCAGGAGTGAAGTAATCCCGTCAAGTGGATATTCATAATGTATCAAGGCTTCAACGTCAAGGACTTTACAGTTACAACAAGAAATACCTGATAGGGACAATGTATGATTAAGATATACATGTGTATTTTAAAGTAAGGCTTTTTGCAACGCATATATATTATTTTTCAAAGGTGCTTTTTTGCAACAATTTCAAAACTTTTTCAAAATTCAAAAGTAAGGTGTCAATTTAACGATTTCTTCCCTGCGTTTTTGATGGAAAATAAAGACGTAATTCATACGTTGGTTGCTTTGTTGAAAAAAAAAAGATTTTCTTAGTTTCCATTAATCATTGCTTTGCTGCATTGCATTCTGTAATAAAACCCCAGCAGTTTTTGTTTTTTATATGCGCCATTATTTTTTATTTTTCATATACCATCGTCTAGTTACTCGCGTTTCCCCAATGGTAACCGTACCACAAATTGGGAAACACTGGAATAAAGGTAACGGAAAACGCTTTCTACTAAATATTAGGAGTGAAATAATTCCTTCAAATAGACATCACTAATGTATTATTGCCTCAAAATTAGTAACCCCTTTATGTCCCAAATTAATTTAACAATGAATTTTTATTTTTTTGGTTTTTCTAGTTGAAACTACATCAAAAATTATTTTTACCGAGAATTTTGAAGGTCTAAGGCCCCCTGCCCCTTAGGGCCCCTAAGAAAACTGTTTTCAATCGCAGGTACGATCTGTCTTCCTCTCAGCAAAGTACAAGGAGTGGTACTTAAAAACTTCAGTATGATTACAGCCATTTTGGATTCATAATAATTAATATAAGTGGGACTTCTGAGTTCCGTCCGGAAACAAAGGGTTAAAGTATGCAGGTACATCAAGATGTAAAGATGTAAAGAGGTTTCACCGTTGAAAACTTCTAATTTAGCATTCCTCACTGAAAAGAAAAAGCGCCACGCTAACGAAACTTTCTTTCAATCACTGCTTCATCTTAAAAAGAAAACGGGAAACGAATGACATTGCTCCTAGCTTAATATCTGTAATCGTGGGGGGAGGAGCAACATTATTCCACTCTGCTCAGCTTCGAGAAATGGAAAATGCTTCTGGTATCTGGAGGACGGTTATTTTCTCTTTAGTGGTTGGACAGAAAGCGCTTAGAGTGAAATAGATCACGACAGTTTTTCTTTTCTAAAAATTGAAATGCTTTCCTGGCTATGGTGCTCGGATGCGATATAGTACTTTTTTAGAGTTTACATATGCCGTAGTTTACTTGTATTTTACTAAAAAGAATACATAATAGTAATTGCCTTCAAGTAAATTATAAAACGTGATTTGTAAGAAATAAGTAAAAATAGAGAAAAGTAATAAATAAATGGAATCACAACCCAGACACAATCATTTAATGCAAAAGAGTTTTTTTTTTCTACTAATAATAAAGCTGAATGTGGGTGTCTTTCTTTCCTTCTGTCTGTTACCCGCGTAACGCCAAAACCGTTTGGTCGATTTTCATAAAATTTGGCACAAAATTAGTTTGTAGCATATGTTTGTGCACTTCGAAACGTTTTATCGAAAATTCTATTTCGCTCTTTTTCTATTCTAATTCTTAGCTCATTTTTCATACAAATTCGATAAAATGGGGAAGAAACATTTCATACACATTTTCAAGTTTTATGTCATTCAAAAGCTTAAAATTTTCTGCTAAAAATAATGTCAGTTTGAAGTCTCCAAGAGCATTGGAAGAGCTGTAATAAATGTTTTTAGAATGCCGGTGTTCAAGGCTTGCCTTGAGCAAAATAAACGATATTAAGTGATTGAGCTCAAAAATGAAATTTTAAAATAAAGATGAAATGAATTATTTTACGAACCGAAATTAATTTTTCATGTTGTTTCCATGGTTATTTTTTTATACCTTTTATTTTTTTCGTTCTTTATCTCTTAATAATTTTTAAAATGTACTTGTTTTTGTAACTTTCCAAACTCCAAGCCTTATTAAAATGAGTTAAATGAAATATTTTAACTGCTGGAAAATCATTTGCTTTTATTTTCTAAGTTTTTAAGGAATTGAAACTCGGTAATTTATAAAAATACCGTATAAATTGCGGTATTGCAACGTTCTTTCTGAAATGTTTCATTTCGGAAAATGTAGTATTTTGTTTTCAAAGCTAAGGAAGAAAACTTCCTTCTTCTGTTATATTTTGATAAGATTTCTGTTGTTACTGTAAGCAAAAAAATTGCTCTTATTTTCTCTTTTGTCTTATTTTTATCTCATACTTTTAAGGAATTATAGTTGAATTATAACTAAAATTGAGTATTCTTTCTGCGATATCAATTTATTACCAAATGAGCTATTAATTTCATACCACGGGGAAATCCATGTAAGTACCGCTAGTTGTATTATAAAAGTCTAAATATGCCGTTCGAGCAGCCGTTCAAATCAATGAAAATCATGTCGTTGAGTAAAACTGTTATCCAATAAAGATCGCTGTATTCAACTGAAGGCTCACTTTTATTTAAGCTTGAAATTCGTTTAAAAAATTATGACTCACGTTTTATTTACTTTGGAAAATCCTAACAAATTTCATATCATAGAAAAAAATCAGGACTTTCTATTCATACATAATTTTAATATGTACGAGTATTTTTACACCCACATAAGAACATTTATGCGAAAGTTTTGCTTAATATTTGAATAAACTAAGCAATGGGGGTAAGAGTGATAATCTGATTATACTATGTTGAATTTTCACTAGGAGTGAGGACTCATACCAAAATTTCAAAGATTTAGACACAAGAAGTGAGTGAAAACTGAATTGAAAGATTGCAGTGAAATGTGGAAAGGCTATGAGGCAGAAATACGGAGAGTTTTTTTTTTCATAATCGACGTTTAAAATTTTAAGCAAAAGTTGAAATTTATTAATACTATACGCTGCAAAAATGCACTTTTGTTTTTACAGTATAATACTGGTAGCCTAAGTTCCAATTTTAAACTGTTAAATGTCACAGTAATAAACTGAAAAACTAGCAATTTTACAGTTTCGTACTGTAGAGTTAGAAATTTTAAAGTTTATTGCCGCAAAGTTTAGCTGTGTTTACGGCAAAAACAGCAGTATAAAACTGGCAACAGAGGTTCCATTTTAAAACTGTAAAATGTGCGGTAATAAACTGTAAAATTAGCAACTTTTACAGTTTCATCATCATCATCATCATCACACACTCCAGGGTCCCCCGTACCTACCACACGTCGTGGCTTAACCGGGATAACTTTTAGTTTATTACAATAAAATTAACTGTGTTATACTGTAAAAACAGCACTTATTTTTTACAGTGTAGTATGTTATAGATTAAATACTGGGATAGCACTCTTGTAGAAATTTGCGGCATAATTTTTAAGTTGTCTTTTAAAATCATTGTAACCGAAATTAGTCACAGAACAACGGGAGATCTTTTGATACTTGAGATATTGGTACAGTCGCAAACTCTGGACAGCTATCGTTCTTTTCCCACAAGATTGGCAAGGTCGAAAACATTTAATTTCCAGTATATCTTAGTATTATGATTATACTGAGCTCATGTTTTCTGGCTATATGGATATAGATAATGTGATAAACGAAAGCTGCGAGTTCGAATCGAGAAGCGATCCAAATGTTACTGTTTTCAGTTCCTGATGGATAGCACAGAATCTGTGGTGGGTGGTGAGTTTAAGAAGAAGGTGGTAACACATGTTTTATGATGATAGAGGACATACATGGATAAGGAAAGATAATGATGAACTCTAGTTTGGCCTGTCGCAAAAGCAGAATCAAGAGAAAAGCAATTTTAAAAACCTAGCTTACGTATAAAATCATAAAAGCAATTTCAACAATTATTTTTATTAGCAAGCAAAATGTGGCAAGATTTGGAATTTAAATAAACGAACTTTCTCCTTGTCTGTCGATTTTTGAATTATTACCATTAGAGTGATGTGTCAAGCTGAGTTAGAATTGTTCAAAAAAAAAAATAATAATAATAATAATAATAAATAAATAAATAAATAAATAAATAAATAAAAATAAATGGCGATAATTTTCAGTTCAGCTTATTTTGAAAGTTTCAAATAAATTATACAAATCTCGTATTTTACTTATTTTAAATACAACTGTAATTCTGCTTATGTATAAGGCTATTTATGTATAAGGCTACTTATTTGCAAAAAGTTAAAAAAAAAAAAAACTTGAAGAAACTTTGATCAGTTTCAATTAAACTAAAGTAGAAGCTAAAATTGTAAGAAAGAAGTTTGCTGCAAGTTCTAATTTGCTATGTAAGGTAATTTTTATGTTATTACGACTTTTTGGAGTTCCAATACTTTTTATTTAAACGAAATTTGAGTCTATTGGCTTCGGCTTACTGTTATGAACAATAATACTGATAGTTTTTTTAAAATAAAAGCGAAATTTCCTAAAATATTCTAATTTACACATATTGCAAGAGTAATACATGTGCCAACAGCAAGAGAAACCAAGATCCGTTATCATTCGGCCAATACTTTCGAAATATTAGAATGCTTTTTTCATTGCTGTTCGATTAATCTGTAGAAAATAATAAAAAAATTAACAAAAAGCAGGATAAAAATTCTTTAGAAAATGTATTTTTCTTCTAATTTAGTGAACTTGATTCCCCAACCCCCCTTAGTATTTTTTGCTTTAGTCCATTAATATGCGCAACAGAATCTAAGATACGTTAATAAATAATCAACTGCACCGCAAAGTGCGTTTTTCCTGCCACAAAAGTGTTTTCGCGGCAAAACTACATTTACGGCTTAAATTGCGACTGTCAGCGTAAATCTACGACATACTGCAGTTGAGGAATGCTGTGTGTGCACACAATTTAAGTAATTATTTTCTCTTTGCAATTTTTGGTTTCGTAAAATTTTAGAAATTAAAAGAGTTGAATAAATTATCGGATTTACTTGTAATGAAATTTGAGTTTCGAATGATTGCTTTGTGAAAATTGTGAGTTGAACACCCAAACATTATCTATTAGCTCTAAATTAACCATGAAAAGTATTTGTCCACAATTGCTACAACGCCCAAAGCAGAATACTTTGTGATGTTCTGCAACGTAAAATTATTTGATCAAAACTGTTCTGCAAGTACTTTAAACACTGTATAGTATACAAGGAAATATGACCGTTTTCAAAACCATGATTCTGAAATCAAAACGGTTTCATACAGGACTATGAAAGGAGTATTTGTTCAGTACTCAGTCTTACTACAGAAAAAAGTCTGAAATTAAAATTCCAGCCACATTCTTGACAGAAAATGTAAAACCCTTCACTATGTCTGCTTCTCCAAACATCAAAGAGCTCTGAATGCTTTGACACCCCATTAGAAGCAATGTTTTCACTCAGAATAGCAGCACATGCTTAATAATGAGACCAAGTATCAAAGGCAGGACGCTTAAGGAGCATAAAACAGGTGTAGTCAAACGTAATTTTCTGCAAATATCCTTTTACTAAACATGTAATTTTGTGCAAATTCTGCAAATTTTGTTCAGGGTGAAGTAAATTTAAAGTTGCTGCCAATGTCGCAAAAAAAAAAAAAAAAAGACTGTTTGATTTCTATCTAATGAGCATAATTTGTAGAAATTTATTATTATTTTTTTTTTTTCGAATTTGAAGTAATCTGCAGAAATTGTTCTGAATTTCTGAAAAATTGTATCTTTACTTAGGAAACTGCCTTTTCTGCAAAAATTCTAGATTTCTGCAGACAATTTTCAGAATTTTTCCTCACGTTTGAGCAGAATTGTTCTGCAGTTCAGATGTCTGTTCGGAGACGTACGTTCCAAATTTAGCAGTATTCTGCTTTGGGGGCTACAACACACCTAAAATTTCACACAATTAGAGCCTATTTCAGGGGAAAGATGCGAAATGCTCTTTAATGAGCTACTCATTCATTTCAGAGAAATCCGCATATGCCTCTTCTCTTTCTGCTGAAATTAGTTAAATGTATTTTTCAATAAATTTATATCTTTTTTTTTTAATATTTTCCGTAAGTTCACCATCTTATAAGAATAACTAATAAACAAGTCATTTAATATGTTAATAGAATACTAAATATAGTGACTGAAAATATAAAAGCGAAAGTTCATGATCAATAATTTAACATCAGCTATTCATACGAATTATTTTATACTTAAAACAGTGCCAATTGCTTGAACTTTTAAATAATTAAATTTTGAGACTGATGGTAATTAAATCTGATGAAATGTAATGTACATAGCTACTTAAAGAAATCCAATCAAGTAAACCATTCTTTCGAAGCCTACCTGGTAAGTGCTTTTGAACCCCTACACCGTAAAAAATGAATGTTGTTTTACAGTATAATACAGCTAAATTTATAGTAATAAGCTTTAAAATTGCTAACTTTACAATAATAAACTGTAAAATTACTAATTTTACAGTTTTAAGCTGGGACCTCTGCTGCCAGTATTATACTCTAAAAACAACAGTTCATTTTCTGCAGCGTAACGAAGACATAAGCGATGATGAATTTAATATATGAATACTCCAGTTGCTATTATACATTATAAAAATATTTTTTATTTTACTTACAGTAATATGTTGGTAAAAATAAAATTAAGGAAAACTAAATATTTTTTAAGCCCTTTTTGGAATAAATAATAATGCGTGAGCATTAATTGGAGTCGTCAGACATTTTTTATTTTCACATTAGAGCACAGCGCAATGTATTTTTATATCCGCTCGGAATTCAAGTCTTCTTCATTCCTGCTTTATTTCTAAAGCTACGTCCCATTGCATCTGCTGCCCAATCATGCGTTTCGACACAGCTTCGGTCTATAGGAAATAGGCGATTTGTTTTCCTTAGCGAGACGCCGATTGGTCCTGATCGTAATGTTGTTTGGCGATCACATTAAGGGAATTAGGAAAAATGAGTCGTTTTGAAGAGAAAAATGGGACGGCAAATTAGTTAATGGTTAGAAATGGTTTGTTTGGAAAGCAGGTCGCAAGAGATATTTATATATTTACTTACATAGTAATTGGTTCGTAAATAGAATACGAGCATTGGATTATTTGCACATTTGAAACGGTTGTAAGTTATTTGTGTTTTAAACATTGGAGTTATGTTTACAAAACCTCCAATATCTGTGCCCTATTTTTCCTAAAACAGAACTTGTTCTGCTCCCCCCCGTCACATTTTGGCAATCATTTATTTTTTTTTAAATTCTTATCTTGTAATTAATTACAAAACTGACTAAAAGTATTGCTAGTCTAAGAAATGTTGCGTTTGTTAGAAATAAACATGAAAAAAAAAGATTTTTTAAACTGAATTGATTTCAATTTTAGATGATTTTAATTTTTTTATCACAATATATTTATTATACGTTTAATTATTTATTATAATATTAAATAATTTTTTTTGTTTAATAACTTAGGGTCAATCCATGTGAGATTATACAGACCATGTTGCTCACTATTTTTGATTTTTAAAATTTTTGGCCTGTTAATTAACTGTTATATTGGAGCCTGAAATAATGGTCTAAGAATTTTTAAACCTTCAGAATTTTTTTTTGGCAAGCACTTTTCAGTAGCTGCGGAAGCGACTTTTCATGAAAAGAGTACTTTTTGAAGATGCTTATAACTTTTTTATTTATAAATATATCAAAATGATTTAAAAACCACTTGATTGAGCAGAAAATGATCTAAATTTCTATACTAGTTATTTTTCTGATAATTAGTAACAAATTTGTGCAAAATTGGCTTAAAAATAAGATTTTTTGTGTGAAATTTTACATTTTTGGCATAAAAATATTAGTAGAAGGAATTAAGACTCACTCTTTACTTTTTTTCCCTTGAATAGATATCTCATAGGACTATTCCCAGAAGTAGTATGAAACATTTGAAGACAGTCATTTTTTTATATAATTTGTCAAACTTGGCATTTTGGAGAAAAAATGCTAACTTTGAGATTTAATATCTGAAAAGGGACTGAATGAAAATCTACAAAAATTTAACTGGATAACCTTCTTATAGTAGTAAATATGTAGCAAAAATGTTATGAGTGATATCGTTCTAGTTTTAGAGATATGGAGCCTCGAAGTTGGCTGAAAAATCGCATTTATTTTGACGCCAAGAAATCATCACATAATGCAAAATTTATTATTCTCATAATATTAGATGAGTTTTTTGTGGTATAAACTAACCTTTTTACAAAAACACATAATATTTAAATTTACTTTCCATTTACAGAAAGAAATAATTTAGATATTATGCTTTTATAAATACTTTTTTTCTACGTGTTAGTCATAAAAACATGATTTTCCACTTTAAAGCTGGGTTTTCACGGTCTTTATACATCTAGTGAGCAAAAAACAATTATAGTTTTAATTAACCTAAAACTCTTTATTCATTTTTAAATGTTTAAAGCGTTAAAACCCCCCTACAGCACCAAAAAGTCGCTCAATATCCGAATTTAAGCTATCCTACTATTTTCCGTGAGACTGCGTCTGTATAACAGCAGAAAATGACGGACGTAATCTGTTGGAAAAGGATAGGATCTAGAGCAGTGTTTCCCAACTTTTTCAAGCTCATCACCCCTTCAAGATGCTGACTGACACCTATCGCCACCCCCCTCTTTTTTTTCTTCCTCGAAAAAAACCATAATTTGGAGCAAGTGAACATCTATAATATTAAAAATATAAGTACCTAACTTTAAGTAAAATGTACGCAATAAAGATATTATGACTAATCACTTTTAAACTAAAAATATTAATTAATAATTAAAATACCTTTTTTTTTCTTTCACAAAGCGAACTGATATAATCATTTGAAGGGAAACATTTAACTAAGATCATTGACGTACTTATCAAAAAACAGAAGTACATTTTTCAAGAAATTATTTTCTTTTCTACGCTGGAATCTGGGTAGTTAAAATCATTGAAACTAAAAATTGGAAGGAAAATAAATTGAAAATCTGAAAATTCATAAAATTGACAATGAATGATAAAATACTCCCTAAGGTTAATCCGAGGTGCAAAGAGGAAGCGCTTGAACTTCAATTTGTTTCTTTCTTAACGTGTGATTAATTGTCTGAACCCTGAACAAGCGGTTTCGTACATGTTTACAATTTCGGTTTTCGTTACCCTTTTTTTACTGCTATTTTCTCTTCTAAATACCCATTGCCCCCTATCGCCCCTTAAGAATTTACCGCCCCTTTGGGGATGATCGCCCCCAGGTTGGGAACCACTGATCTAGAGCTTAAATTCGGATTTTGAGCAACTTTTTGGTGCTGTAGGGGGGTTTTAACGCTTTAAACTTTTAAAAATGAATGAAGAGTTGTAGGTTAGATTAAAACTATAATTGTTCTTTGCTCACTAGATGTATAAAGACCGTGAAAACCCAGCTTTAAAGTGGAAAATCATGTTTTTATAACTAACACGTAGAAAAAAAAGCATTTTTAAAAGCATAATATCTAAATTATTTCTTTCTGTAAATGGAAAGTAAATTTAAATATTATATGTTTTTGTAAAAGGTTAGTTTATACCACAAAAAACTCATCTAATATTATGAGAATAATAAATTTTGCATTATGTGATGATTTCTTGGCGTCAAAATAAATGCGATTTTTCAGCCAACTTCGAGGCTCCATATCTCTAAAACTAGAACGATATCACTCATAACATTTTTGCTACATATTTACTACTATAAGAAGGTTATCCAGTTAAATTTTTGTAGATTTTCATTCAGTCCCTTTTCAGATATTAAATCTCAAAGTTAGCATTTTTTCTCCAAAATGCCAAGTTTGACAAATTATATAAAAAAAATGACTGTCTTCAAATGTTTCATACTACTTCTGGGAATAGTCCTATGAGATATCTATTCAAGGGAAAAAAAGTAAGAGTGAGTCTTAATTCCTTCTACTAATATTTTTATGCCAAAAATGTAAAATTTCACACAAAAAATCTTATTTTTAAGCCAATTTTGCACAAATTTGTTACTAATTATCAGAAAAATAACTAGTATAGAAATTTAGATCATTTTCTGCTCAATCAAGTGGTTTTTAAATCATTTTGATATATTTATAAATAAAAAAGTTATAAGCATCTTCAAAAAGTACTCTTTTCATGAAAAGTCGCTTCCGCAGCTACTGAAAAGTGGTTGCTAAAAAAAATTCTGAAGGTTTAAAATTTTTTAAACCATTGTTTCATGCTCCCAATATAACAGTTAATTAACAGGCAAAAAAATTTAAAAATTAAAAATAGTGAGCAACATTGTTTAGTTTTCCTGTATGACTTCGCATGGATTGACCCCTTAGTCACATCTTGTCTTCAGACTAATGTTCCATGTTGACCAAAAAATATCAGTGGAATTAAAAAAGAAAACCTATTTTCCTTAAAAATATATTTGTTATTTTAAACATGCAATGTTTTTAAGCAGTCGTGTGTATTCTTTTCTCTTAAAATGACTGTAAACGTTGGTGAGCATTAATCTTAATTTACATTTGTATTACATGTGATTTTTTTATGAAACTAAATTATTATTTTTGCTCAACATTTTAATCATAAATTATCTTGAAACCTATTTAATACACTGACATTTAAAAATATCTGTTAAATTGAATAAATACACATTTTCTCCTCTTACTCTAAAAAATGTAATAGTCATCCAACAAAAATGCTTCTATCCAGTAGCGTTTTTATAGGTTAGATAAACAATACTTTGCTGTATATAAAATAGTTTTTATAATCTAAACGAAGACTGATTTATTTTTGAATTAAAATTTTAGATGAATAAAATTTTAAAATAAAGGTAAAAAAGTAACATTGAGAAACATCAATGCGATATTATTACTTCGATACTTAATTGCTTCTGAAAGCAATTTCTCTGAAATTGGAGTTTTCATTTATATTTTTCATATAAATTATTTTAAATTCTTAATTTATCTTGTTATAATTTTTCTTCGTAAATCTTCGTTTCTTGACATTAGTATTTCATTTGTTTTCATTAAGTGTTCTATATTTCTAATTGAAGAATGAAAAGGAAAAATGAAATTCGTAATAAGAAAGAAAAATGTATATTCCTACATTTAGATAAGTACAAAATTATTTAAAAAAAAAAAAAAGGAAAATAACTCTTTAAAGAAACTATCGCATTGGATATTTCGTTACTTTAAAAAAATCATCACACAGGCGCTTTTCTATTAAGAATTCGCAATGAAAATAAACACGCATTTTCAGTCAGATAATTTTCTTTCTTTTTCTATTTTAAAAAGTACGACCATGACCTTAAATTTATCAGCAGGGCTCAGAAAAATAAGTCTTTTGAATGTTTTTTAAGTAGTATTTTTATACTGATCTGCATTAATGAGCTTATCTTTTATTGTAAAATTAAAGAAGGTTGAGTTTTTCTTCCTTCAAAAAAATTCATGCGTTATGCTCCAGAATAAAAATTTCTTACAAAAATGTGGAGATAAACACGCTTACGTTCGAAAAATTATTTAAATAAGCATGTAATGCTGAAAGTTATTTTTTTTTCCTTTCAAAGAAGTGGAATGTTATTTGAATCCAGCATTTTGTCAATGTTTATGTATTGCGTTGGGTTTTTGTAGAAAAAGCTTTGATGATATTATCTATATGAAAATATGTTTTTTTGGTATTGTGAGAATGAAGTAATCGAATTATGTTCCTTTTGTTTGTCATTTTCATTCTATCATTACGCTTTGAGATATTACTTCCTATGGGGAGTCTTACGCAGAAGTCCAAAACGTTTTTTTTTTCTTTGTTAAACATAGTTTCTTTGCTGATTACCTTCACTGTTACTTTTTTCATGATTACTATTCTAGTGTTGATTAAAAAATCTAAATAGCAATAAAAAGTAAAATTTTAGACTGCTTTCTGGTAAGTTAGATTCCAAAATAAATGTTGAATTATGATTTTGAATGGCAGTTTATAGACAAAAATAGTAAAAAACTTGACAAATTCTTCCACTAATAAAACTTTAAATTTCTAGTTAATTTAAAATAAAAGGTGAAACAATCATCTTAAACTGCCGAAAATAATTATTGAGAGCGGACACTGTAAAAAATAGATGTTTTTTTTTCAATATAATACAACTAATTTAACAGTAATTTCACACTAATAAACTGTAAAATTGCTAGTTTTATAGTACACTGAAGTGACAAAAGTCATGGGAGACCTCTTAATATCGTGTCGGCCCTCCTTTTGCCCGGCGAAGTGCAACAACTCGACGTGGCATGGACTCAACAAGTCGTTGGAAGTCTTTTGCAGGAATATTGAGCCATGCTGTCTCGATAGACGTCCATAATTGTGAAAGCGTTGATGGGGCAGGATTTTGGGCACGAACAGACCTCTCGATGGTGTCCCATTAATGCTCAATGGGATTCATGTCGGGCGATCTAGGTGGCCAAATCATTCGTTGGAATTGTCCAGAATTTTCTTCAAACCAATTGCGAACAGTTGTGGCCCGTTGACATGGCGCATTGTCATCCATAAAAATCCCATCGTTGTTTGGGTACATGAAGTCCATGAATGGCTGCAAGTGATCTCCAAGTAGCTGCACATAAGCATTTCCAGTCAATGTTCGGTCCAGTCGCACTAGAGGACCAAGTCCATGCCATGAAAAAACAGCCCACACCATTACGGAGCCACCACCAGCTTGAACAGTGCCTTGCTGACAGTTTGGGTCCATGGCTTCGTGGGGTCTGCGCCACACTCGAACCCTACCATCGGCTCTTACCAGCTGAAATCGTGACTCATCGGACCAGGCCACGGTTTTCCATTCATCTAGGGACCAACCGATATGCTCACGTGCCCACGAGAGTCGCTGCAAGCGATGTCGTTCTGTCAGTAAAGGCGACTCGAGTCGGTCTTCTGCTGGAATAGCCCAAGAAATCCAAATTTCTCCGCACAGTTCTAGCAGACACGTCCATTGTACGTCCCACATTGATTTCTACGGTGATTTGACGCAGTGTTGCTTGTCTGTTAGAATTTACGACTCTTTGCAGACGTCGCCGGTCTCGATCTTTAAGTGCAGGCGGTCGACCACTGCGCTGTCCATGGTGGGATGTTATGCCTGAAATTTCATACTCTCGGCACACTCTTGACACAGTGGATCTGGGAATGTTGAATTCTCTAACGATTTCCGAAATGGCATGACCCATGCGTCTAGCTCCAACTAACATTCCGCGTTCAAAGTCTGTTAATTCACGTCGTGCGGTCATCATCACGTTAAAACCTCTTCACATGAATAACTTGAACAGAAATGAAAGCTCTGTAAAAGCACTGCGCATTTATACCTGTTCTATGCGATGCTACTGCCATCTGAAAATTTGCATATTGCTATCCCATGACTTTTGTCACTTCAGTGTATATTACAGTGCATTTCACAGCTTTAAATTGGAACCTCTTCTGCCAGTATTATACTGTTGTTTTTATTGTACAATGCTGTTGTTTTTACAGTATAATACAGCTAATGTTTTGGTAAAATTGTTAATTTTGCAGTAATAAACAGTAAAATTGTTAGTTTTATAGTAATACATTGTAAAATAGCTAGTTTTACAGTTTATTACTGTGCTTTTACAGTTTTAAACTAGATCCTTTGCTGGCGGTATTACACTATATAAACAACAGCTTTTTTTCCCAGTGTAGGGTAACGAATAATGTTGGTGAGCTGCTCAACAACATTATTCGTTACGGTGAGCTAAGTTGTTTTCAATCTACGATTATAGTTCTTTTAAATCTGCAATGATGATATTTTTAAGTTCTGATTAGACATTTTTCCGAAAGATATTCTCAAAGACAAACCTTTCCCGTATTTTTTTAAATATTTTTATTCGAACTGATTTTTACCCTATTTAAAAAAAGAGATAGATAAATTAATGGTATTACATTTAATTTAGAGAAATTTACACTAGTTTCGAATCAGATAAATCAAGAAAATTATGTAGATTACCAATTGATTTGATAGTAGCTTCCTTAGAAGAATAAAAGTAGCGAGAAACGTTTTCTTCTTCTTCTCTACTAATAATAAAGCTGAAAGTTTGTCTTTCTTTCTGTCCTTCTGTCTGTCTGTCTGTCTGTCACGCGCGTAGCGCCAAAACCGTTCGGTCGATTTTCATGCCACTTGGTACAAAATTAGTTATTAGCATGTAGTTTTGCACCTCGAAGCGATTTTTCGAAAATTCCATTTCGTTCTTTTTCTATTCGAATTCTTAGCGGAAATTCAATAAAATAGGGAAGAAATATTTCATTTACATTTTCAAGTCTTATGTCATTCGAAAGCTTGGAATTTTCTGCGCAAAATGAAGTTTTTTCGAAGTTTCTACGGTCATCAGGAGAGCTGTAACAATTGTTTTTAGAATCCCGGAATTCAAGGCTTACCTTCAAAAAAGCAAGCCAAACGATTCTAAAATGGTTGAGCTCTAGAATAAAATTTGTTTGAAAAGAGAGATAAAATGAATTATTTTATCAACGGAAATCAACTTTTCATGTTGTTATCATGGTTACGTGTTCATACTTATTTTTGTTTCGTTCTTTTTTCAGAGTTGCCAGACGTAGTATTTTTGATACTACGGTAGTATTTTTTCAGCCCAAATAAGGACCGTAGTTTATTTCTGGCAACCCTGTATCCAATATACTAATGACTTAATTGAAAGATTTGGCGGCTTTTTTTTTTTCATTTTCATAGATTTCGCATTTTAGCAATATTGATTTTGGCAACGTTTGGAAACAGTCGCCCATTTAGCGAGAAAGGGGTACCCAAAGCACAAAGATTAACCAAATATCGTATAAATTGCGACATTGCAACGTTCTTTTTAAAGTGTTTCCTTTCGGAAAATGTATTGTTTTTAAAGCAAGGAAAGGAAACTTTCTTCTTCTTTCAAATTTTGGTAAGATTTCTGTTGGTTTCTGTGAGCAACAAAATTGTTCATATTTTCTCTTTTGGCTTATTTTTATGCATCTCCCCTTGGGGTTTCATTTGAATGTCACAAGGGGATGCTTTACCCCTTTTATGGAGTAAATCAGTGTTAATTTCATTGCAGATGAATTGGCGCGACCACTTGGCGATATTTCGCCAAGCCTTTGGTCGCCAAGTATTTGTCGCCAATTTGGCGATTTAAAAAAAATGGGGGGGGGGGTCAATTTGGCGCTATTGGCAATATTTTGCGAAAAATCCACTGAATGATGTTAAAATCGGCGATATTTAGGAGATTAATCATTGTAAAACATTTTTTTGCATTGTTTCGTGGCAAACTAGGGATATAAATGTTTGAATTGTTATCTTGCTCCCTCGAAGCACTATTTTAGCACTTAAGGCATCTACTAAGAAATGTATACGTAAAAGGAAGTAGTGTAGGGTTCATACCAAATTTTTATGTCATACTTTGAAGGAATTGTAGTTGAATTATAACTAAAATAAAGTATTTTTTCTGCTATATCAATTATTTTACAAATGAACTTTTAATTTTATACCACGGGCAAAGCCGTGCGGGTACCGCTAGTTAAAAATATTTAAGTGGTTTTTGAATAAATACAGAAGAGTTTTATATTATAACCATGTACGGATTATTCTCTTTTTAAAGAAGAATAGTATCAAAGATGAATGTCGATAACGTCTTTGAATTTCGTTACTGCTTATAATTACAAGCAACGAATGATTTTAACGCGTCAAACCCCCTTCTTATGTGTCTTTATTAAATACATGTGGTACATTTCTCGATTTCGTGCGTGAGAGTGCCTCGATGCCGATATACTATAAAATCCTGTATTTTTTGTAAGGAAAAATTGTCTTCGTTTTCACAGCTCAAAACTAATGAAACGGCAAAATAACATTGTAAAGTTACATTTTTATATGAAATTCTTCGCTCTGAATAAGTTCTTCTTTCGGTAAAATTTGATTGGGTATCTGAATCGACACTCATGTTCTACAATCAACGACTTTAATGGCATTTTTCAAGCTATTCAGATGATTTTTTTAGTGAAAAAAACCTTTCCTGTTGCTGACGCTGTTTTATTTAGCACCGTCAGCTACTAAAAACCGTGTTAACAATGTTTTAAACCATATTTTGCACAGTTCCCCCAAATAACTACTGACGAAATATTTCAGCTCTTTAAGTAAGCAATTAAACTTTGAAACTTGCTACTACACTGCTAAAAATGAACTGTTGTTTTTACAGTATTATACTGACAGCCGAGGTTCCAATTTAAAACTGTAAAATGCACAGTAATAAACTGTAAAGCTTGCAGTTGTACAGTTTCTTACTGTAAAGTTAGAAATTTTACAGTTTATTGCAGTAAAGTTTAGCTGTATTATGCTGTGAAAATAACAGTGTAATACTGACAGCCGAGCTTCCCATTTAAAACTGTAAAATGCACAGTAATAAACTGTAAAACTAGCAATTTTACAGTTTCTTACTCTAAAGTTAGAAATTTTACAGTTTGTTGTCGTAAAGTTTAGCTGTGTTATACTGTAAAACAACAGTATAATACTGGCAGCCGAGTTTCCAGTTTAAAACTGTAAAATGCTCGGTAATAAACTGTTGAATTAGCAATTTTAGTTCATTAGTGTAAAATTAGCTATTTTACAGTTTAGTACTGTAAAAGTAGCAATTTTTACAGCTTATTACTCTAAAAATTAGCTGTATTATACTGTAAAAACAACATTTTTTTTAGTGTGTATTTAAGCACTGTATAAGAGTCATATAGTTCGCTTACGTAACTTTAAAACTACTGACGAAAAAATCTATCCATTAATATAATAATCCAAGCCATTTTTTCCCCAAAGGTTATTATTCCAAATAGAAAAACAAAGGAACAAAAAGGCTTTTATTCTAAATAAAAGTAACCGAAAAATTTTGCTTGTTACCTTCACGGCGAGAGAGCTAACAACAGCTCAACTTAAGAAGCAAAAAATGGCAGGCGGTGCAAATTTAATTAGAGATTTAATTAGTGCTTTTAAAAGAGGGAAACGACGAGAGCCCTCGCAATAAAACTTTCCAAAAGAATTTTTACTTCAGCGTAACAAAGACCGAAAAGTGATTTAAAGCAAAAGAGTTTAGTGTTTGCACATGCACAGTGCTTGAGCTGTGGAGAATGTTTTCCTTCAAAGGGAATTAAATGAATACTTAAATTGAATTCATCCGGTTTAAAAGTTACTTTTAATCTATTTAAGATTTTCCTCGAGTTGCGCACTTGGTTGCCGGGGTTAGAGTATGCGGTATTTTTGCGACTCAAAATTATCATTTTGTTCAACCTATTTCGCAAAATTGTGAAGAGATTTCATGTCTGTTGTTGGAAATATGGTAATTTGTTATTATTCAGTACATTCAGAGTCAAGTTTTTTTGGCAGCTCACAATTTTTAGTTTTGAAACGTATTGATTACTGCTTATTACATAAGTTTTATAAGGCTGTTCAAAGAAATCCTTAGTTTTCTTTTAGTTGAGTTCAATTCAAGTTAGTTTAGTTCAAATGAAACTAAATCCTTTCCAAGAGATTAGTTGTAAAAAAATGTTAAACATAGATATTTTGCTTAAAAGCCAAAATAGAATATGCTTTTAGAAAATACAGCTGATTTTTAAATATGAAATAAAGCTTAAATGAAATTGTGAGAGCAACTCAAAAATGTTTGTGAAGCTGTTGACATATGTTGAATTTTTAAACAAGAGGCAGAGAATTTTAATTTATTTTATACTAAAAATGGCTTTGAACTTTGACACACTGTTTCTCTTTGTAAATCTTTATTTCGAAATAATGACGCTCAACCGTTTTTTAATCTTTTAAGGGTTGCAATCGGTGGCTCAAAGTTACCGAAGATCAATTTAGATTTATTTCACAAAACTAAATATTTTTAAATTAAACAACTGAAAATTAATAAGTATATCCGAGTTTCATTGTAATGTAAATGAACTTTTCACTAAGAGAATATCATGTTAACAAATCGAGCGACATTAGGCGTGTTTAAGTTCAAAGTAGCAGCATTAAATTCACAATTAAATAAATACCTTTTTGCGTCAAAGTAACAATTGTAAACAACAATTGTAACATTGTGTTGATAAAACACACAGTTTCCTTATTTGTGCTTTATCTATGCTGTTTACTACTGTTACTAATTTCAGAGTTCAGTTTAATTTTATGTTTAATTAAATTTTAAATGTGTATTACCTTTAGTTTTGATTAATATTCTCACTTTAACATCAGTATTTCTACTCCCATGACATAATTTTGAGTTACCTCTTTAAATTATGTTTCAATGTGCTTCTTCGCTATTTTTCTAATGTATGGTATCGTTTATTAAGGTAAGGGACTGGTTATTAAGAACATAAAAGACGGTGCATAGAAATGACAACTTAGAAAATTTAAATTTTCGAGAGTATGAATGTCGGAAAAAAATTGAATAAGAACAGACAGTTGACACCGAATCAAAATAACAGTCGGAAAAATAAGGCATATTACCACCAATGACCTATTATATCAATACTACAGTACAGAAGGAAAAAAAAGCTACATGTGGTAGAAAAAATAGTTTAAAGAAGCTAATTGCATAAAATGCCTTTTTTGTCTGACATAACTTTTCTCAATTAAAGTGTTCATTATTCTTAAAAGGAAAAATACTTGATTTGCACATTAAGTACTGCAGTTTAGATTTTATTAGGGGAAAGAATTCAAGGACCGACCTTGATGTTTTTTTTTTTTTTTTTGACTGACATTTTTTTTTTTTTTTGAATTTCCTAATCCTTATGCAAAAATAAAATTATTTTTCATTTATTATTGCATTTAAATCAACACATTCAGTTTATCTAAACGGAGAAAAATAAATTAAGTGAAAAAAGGTTCAAAAATATTCACTTAAGCATAAGAACTTTCAATCTATAAGTATCTCCCGACACAGTTTAGTGTTTTAAATTACTTTTACTACAATGCTAAAATTTTAATGTAGAAAACATTTTCCACGGTCCTATGAATTGCTACGTCAGGGAATAATAATGCATGAATCACTTAGTTTGAGAATGTAACCGGAAGTTTCAAAAGTTATCCAAATTATTATATACACTTCATTGAGAGAGCAGAAAAATAAACCAGTTTTTTTCTATTGAATTTATTGCTTTTTTAAATAAACGATCTATGAACAATTGATGACGTCAGAGATACATTATTAACGCACCTACAATCACATTTCAATCATTAAAAAAAATCTTGAAATACATTTCAAAAAATTAGCCAAGCATTTATTCACGCTTTATGTTTCACAGAAAAAAATGGTATCGTGGAAAATGGGGTAAAAAATTACGTTTTTAAACTATTGTATTTAAATGATCTATTTATTTATTTTTTAATACGAATATTAAAAAATAATAAGTAAAATGTTAAAATTAAAATATTGTGACCTCAGTCTTCTCTTCTCTTTTTCCATCCCTCACTCAATAGTAAATTATTATAATGTAATTGAACTGCAGTTTCTCGTTTATAAATAGAAGATTAGTGTTTGAAGCAATCCTAAAATTCCGGACGTGTGAAGTTATTCTACATCAGTATTCTCGAGCCCGTTTTCACAGACTAGGAATAAAAAGCTCTTGACTCGTTCTTCAAAAGTTTAAGGCAGCCACAAAAGCAGAATATAACTCCGTTTATACTATTTCTTGAAATTACATGTCAGATTTATCCTTTTAGACAAAAGAAGTACAAGAAGTAAAATGATGAAAGAAATAGTTTTCCGTGTATTAATATGCTGTAAAAAATGACATTGCTTTTAGTTTAATGCCATTTCTTAAAAAGAAAAATAAATAAGTAAATAAGTAAGTAAAACTGGTACATACGCTATTTTTTAAAATTTAGTTCATTGTCTGCATTATTGGCAAAAAGGTTGATGAGATTTGACTTAGATGAAATCAATTGTACCAAAATATTTCAAACTTTCATCACATTTTGTTGGAAATTTATTGAGTTTTCATCAAATGTTGTAAAGGACACAAGAGAATCAATTGATTCATGTCCCTCGAAGAATCATCCGATGCAGTTCCATCGCAAATTTCGCAAAGCAAATGGTAGAACTAATTAATTCAAATCACAGAAGAATGATCCAATGCAGCTCCATCACAACTCACGTCCAAGAGATCACTCAAAGATAACTTTGCCTGTCGATCGCATATTAAAAACACACAGCGAATCAAAACCGAACGCAGAAACCTGACAGAAGATAACTCAGTTTATACTATTTTTTGAAATTATACGTCATATTTATTGTTTTGAACAACAGAAGCAAAAGAAGTAAGAAAATGAAAGAAACAAATTGCTTTCAGTGTATGAATGTATTGTAAAAAATGACGTTGTTTTTACTTTAATATCATTCCTCAAAAAATAAATAAATAAAAGAGTAATACTAGTACAAACGCGTTTTACTTGCATTGTTGACTGTATTATCGGTAAAAAAGTTGATGAGATTTGACTTAAACGAAATCTATTGTACCTCAATATTTCCAGCTTTCATCAAAATTTGTTGGGAACTTTATTGAGTTTTCATCAAATGTTGTAAAGGAAACAAGAGAATCAGTCGATTCAATTCACTCGAAGAATCATCCGGTGCAGTCCCATCACAAATTTCGTGAATCAAATGGTAGAATTAATTGATTCAAGTTACTGAAGAATGATCCGATGCAGCTCCATCACAACTCACGTCCGAGAGATCACTCAAAGGGAGCTTTGCCCGTCTATCGCATCCCGAACCAAAACCGAAAGGCAGCGAAAATCGGCGAGGCGGAGTTCGAATCGGGAAAAGGGGGACTCCATTCCATTTGTCGAACAGTCCCGTTCGACTGCACACCCAAACAGTTTTGACTGGCGACATGACTGAGGGAGACAGTTCTGCTGACTTGCTCGTCGGAGCGTGTAGGGAAGGAGGGAGGAGGAATGGGGAATGAGTTTCTTGGATTCGTTTTCTGTTGGACGGAGATGGCATGTTGCACTTGTTGGAGTCTGTTGTTTGAAAAGAAAATAAATAAAGGGGTGGGGGGGCGGAGAATCTGAAAAGAATATTTAAGGGAAATGGAATTGTGAAATAGATATGCGAATTAAAATACGCATAAGGGTAATGAAATTGTAAAAGGAATATGCGAAAGAATACAGCTGGCTGAAAGACAGGAAGTGAGGGATGGAAGAGGAATAGAAGGAACTTCTTGGAGGTGTTTCTGTTGGACAGAGAATGCAATAGTTGGAGTATACTGTTTTAGAGGAGGGAAAAAGTGTGGCGATTTCGAAGCGAATACATATTGGCGATGAAATTGCGAAATGAACGTGCGAAATAAAATATACATAATGAATATGCGAATTAAAATATGCATAAGGTAAGGAAATTGCGAAAGAATACAAAGGGCTGAAAGAAAAGGAGAAAAAAGGAAGATGAATTAATGAGATTCTTGGATTCTTTACTGTTGGACAAAGATGGCATGTTTCACTTGTTGGAGTTGGTTGTTTAAAAAGAAAGAAATAAAGGGGGTGGCATTGGCGAACAGAATATATAAGGGCAATGATATAGCGAAATGAATGTAAGAAATAATGGACATGAGATATAAAATATTCATAATGGGTATGAAAACTAAAATACGCATAAGGGCCATATTGGCAGTATCTCTTAAATTTCTCTCCAATCCTGTTTACGCAATATTAAATGTCGTGAAAAGAACTACGATCATTTTGAGTAAACTTTTATTTAATAAAAGCCAATTTAGCAAGATTACGACAAATTAAATATAAAAAACCATAAAAATAACGACCATTTGTGAAATTTGTTACAATATTTTAAAATGGGCCCACGCGCACAGAGGACAAGTATGGTAAACTTAAAGAAGACATTTTCTGATTTAATATTCTTTCTAGTTTGAGTTTTATTGTAAAAACGAAATAGATCACTTTTATCAAGCTGATTTGTTGAAAATTTTCATTATATTTATAGTATTAAAGTTTGTTCTGAATTTTTGTTGTTTTTTGTAGTCACAAAATTAATACTTTATTACGAATATCTGGGCACTCCGATAATTTGAAGGACAGTCCTTTTTTGGAACTACTCTTACTTCTTAGCGTGAATCTTAATATTCTGGAATAGCGTTGGAGAAATGGCAGGATCCTGAAAAAATATTCATGGAGGATTCCATGATTCGTGTTTTTAAGAGTTTGATTAAATCCAGGTTATTCCAAGAAATTCGACCTTAAAATTGAACGTTTAATCATTTTGCAAAATAATTTGAGGCATTGAAAAGTCATTTTTTTCAAGCATAACTTTTATTTTACATGCACTCTGCAGGATAAATATTAAAAATAAGGGCTAGGCAAGCTTACCGTCACATCAAAAGGGACTAACATGAACAAAATTTATGCAAGACAAAATGGCATTAGGTGGGAAATTAACGTCACGTCATATCTTTAACGTCATATTCTGCCCTTTGATTTTTACACTGAACTCTAACCACAGTCAACTCAGAAACTATTCTTCTACTTCCATCATGTCTTTGTGCGGTGCGTAAATTGTTGATTTTTTACCCTTTTTCAACAACGGAAAAGGCGTCTTAAAAAAATTCTTTAGTATTATTAAATGAGACAAAAATTATTATGCTTTATTAGCACAAGCTTTAAAGTAAGCAGAATTATCATAAAGAAGAAAACTCAAGTGTGCGGAATAAACGAATTAAACATCTAAATTAAATTACAATATTAACAACATTAATTATGCAATATCTATTTAATTTAATTGAGATCAGTTCCTCCAGTATTGAAAATAAAATACGTTTTTTTTTTGTTTTTTTTTCGAAGTTTCAGTTTTGCATATTACTTTTAGATGCATATTTATTCCTTTTTTCAAACTAAAATTACGTTGCTTTTTATTTAACATATTTTTGAAACAAATGAGATTTTGAAACATTTTCTTTTAAGTAAAATTAAAAATGACAGCGTTTTATTTTGCACTTTTCTGCATTTGTAAATGAAAGTGTGTGTGAACGTGACCCCCGTTTTTTTTTGTGGCCACTTTAATGCAAAAACCATTGCGCGAAAGCGAAAGCAAATGAAATTTGATGTATTTACGAATGCCATTTGAATAGGTGCTCTTTATATTTTTGGCGCCAAATCCTCCAGGGGGATGCAAAGATCTCATGTTTTCTCAGTTTTTCACGGCTGCTATATCTCATGAAGGAACAAGCAAATTCCGAGAAAAAAGCGTCAAGAAGTAGATTTTAAAGGATCCAGATGCTGGTTAATTCTTGTTGGAAATAGCTTACGGAAGAGGGATGGAGTAATAGAACATTCTCTCTCGATATATCTCGATAATATTCTCTCTCGATGATAAATGTATCCCCAAAAAGCATTATGATGTGCCACCAAACCTGCAAATCTACCACTGCTCAACAGCACGTATTAACTCCATACAGAGAACACTACTAGCAGAGTACACTGCAAAAAATAAATTGTTGTTTTTACAGTATTTGAAACTGAAAGCAGAGGTTTCAGTTTCAAATTGTAAAAGCACAGTAATAAACTATAAAACTAGCTACTTTACAGTTTATTACCTTAAAGCTAGCAATTTTACATCTTCATACCATAATATTAGCTGTATTATACTGTAAAAATAACAGCGTAATACTGGCAGCAGAGGTTCCTGTTTAAAACTGTAAAATGCACAGTAAAATTAGCAATTTTACAGTTTATTACTTTAAACTAGCAATTTTACAGTTTGTTACTGTAAAATTAGATGTATACTGTAAAAAAAAAACTTTTTTTTTTACAGTGAACGAATTAAAATGTCCAGTCATAAACGCAGAAATATTTGCTGGGAATTGCAAAATTAAGCCGAAGATGGTTTGATTTATTACGCACTTACAAGGGAAATTCAATGAACCAGCTTAGTACCGAAAGTAAGAATTTCCAATAGCACTCGTTTCCGTACCAATATGCAGCTCATTTGCAATATGTATGTACAGTGGAGTCCTGACTTATGCATAGAATGCGTTTCAAAATCTTTCGCCTAAATCATAATTTCTCATTTCAAAAGACGGTACGTACACAAATTTTCTATAAACATACCAAAAGCTATTAAGCATTTTTAAACGTTCTTTAAACTACTTTAAACCAGTCTTTAAGTACATTTTAGCTTTTCTTACGTAAATAATTAAAGTCTTACTTTGTTTATAAAAAAAGAAAAAAGAAATATTTTCGTATTTTTCAACATAAAATACTGTAGCGATGGACAATATCAAGAGTCAATGAGAGAGAGACACATAAAATAAAGCAGTACAGTTTGTAGTAGGGCTGCGACATCGATGTCGATGTTTTGGAAACATCGATGTTTCTGCTAAAACATCGATATTTTTACCATCGATGTTTGAAGGTCGATGTTTTCCCAACATCGAAGTTTTGGGTTCGATGTTTTTTTCGATGTCGATGTTTTATAATCCAGCTAAAAAAGCTTGATAAAAATATTCGATATGCAGACGTTTTAAGAAGTTTTTATCCTTAACCAGAAGTTTCAGTTTTAATCTCATTAGAAATCATTTTCTATGATGATTATCGATGTTTTGCTCTCGATGTTTCTAAAATATTTCTAATTTGCTTTCGCCATTCTTTTTTATTGTATTTATTTCATTATTATTCTTTATGTAAATATTTTGTATTTTAGCAGAAAAAAAAATCATCAAGATATGCTGCCAAATTTATATCGTTAATAAGCCGTTGCACTTTCAATCTCGTTAGAAGACGTTTTTGATAGTTTCCCTCGATGTTTTAATGTCGATGTCTTTTAATGATCACTATTTCGAGTTCGATGATTTTTGTTCTTTTGATGTGTGTTTTACACTCGAGCAAAAAGCAATAAAAATATGCAATAAAAAAGATTCATTGTTAGCAGTTGCAATATCTATCGTATTGAAATATTTTTTTAAAAAAATTACAACCGATGATTTGCGGTCAACGTTTTTTAAACATCGTTGTTTTTGTTTTGCTTTAGAAATTTTTTTCAATAACGGTGTTTGACATTTCAACAAAATTGTTTCATAATAATATGCGATAAATAAATGTTATACAGTTAAACAACAGTTTCAGTATCTATATCGCTAAAAAAGTTTTCTAAAATTGACATCGATATCATACGGTTGATGTTTTTCAGGAAACTAAACATAAATCTAAATGAGTGATATAAAGAGGCGCAATGTGTTGGGGAGTTACTGTATTACTGTACATTTAAATGTGTAAGTAATTTCTATGAAAAATCGATGTTTTGAAGCATCGATGTTTGAATACATCGATGTTTTTTGGTCGATATATCAATACCATCGATGTCTAAATTTCGAAACATCGATGTCTTGAAACATCGATGTTTTGCCTTTGATGTCGCACCCCTTGTTTGTAGTAATAATACAATGCTGGCTTTTAATATTACTGATGTTCAGTAGATAGAGTTACTATTACTTTCAACAAAAAAAGATGATGATTTATACTGTGCTGTGATATCGTTATTCTAATTTATTTCCAAATAGAGATACGTCGGATTTTCTTTTACAAAGTTTTTATCTGTGGTAACACCCTCTTCTTGGGTTCTGAAATCCACAGCTCAAAAAAGACTTCATTTTTATAATGTTTGTCTCCTGTTTTTTCTAAGAGATTGAGCAGATTTTAAAATTAAATGCTTCAATTGCACTTTTTCGTTTCAATTTGATCTAAGTGGAAGTGGAGAAAATGAGTAGGCAAATAAACAAAATCTAGTTTTCGTTGTAATCCAAGTTCAACCAAATGCAACGTAAAGAGACAAAATAATGAGCTTCAAAAAATCTCTTGCCCCACTTCCGTCTGGGCATCTTGCTCCTCCCGCATCTTTTTTCCCAGAAAGCTGGTTCTTTTTCATCCCGTCAGGTGTCGCCGATATCGGGAGTGGCTGGGATCGGATCGCCTGCCGGTGGGTTTGCGCAGTGAGCGTTGTGCGGAGGCCAGCTCCGGTGCAGGACCCGGATGTATTGTGTTCCTTTTCGAACATTGGACTGCCCACCCCTTCGAACGAATGGATAAAGAATGTGCGGGGGACTAGCTGTGAGTTTATAGAGCTGGCATGTGATCAGCTTTTCATTTTTCATCACTTCTTTTTACAGGAAAAAATGATTTTTCAAAATATCAGAAAACTAATTTAAAATTTTTACCCACAAAAAGTTTTTTTAGCAATTGTTTCAGATATTTGAATAATTATATTTTAAAACTAAATGATGAAACTTATTGGGCAAAATATATGAAATAATTAAAATAGTGTTTTTTTCATCCATAACTGAGACTTTCTAGCTTTACGAAAAGGAATGTTGGTCACATGGTTGAAAAGAGAAAAATGGAAAATTTGCTTTGTATAAAAGATAATTTATTTTTAAGCTGTTACCATTAAAAAAACTCAAAATTCGCGTTAAACTTAAGCTAAATTGCGAATCGTATTAGAAATGTGTAATTCATTAAATTTAAGTAAGAATTTTTTCCCATGCTCTCAACTTCTTTTGCATTAGAAGTTGAATTCACTGAGAGAATCTAACATATGTATTTTTTTTTTTTTTTCAAATATTCATGGTAACGCAATTTTAAAAGTTAAAATGTGTAAACTATTTTTTTATTGATCTTACTAGGTACGACTCCATAAGAATATTTTCTATATAAATTACTTTCTTTGCTGTAAGTGCAGCGCTGATTTTGTTTTCTTTACTAAAATTCTTTTTAATTGTTATTTTTGATCCGTCGAAAAAATCTAGACCCATTTTTTTTTTGCTTTAGTTTAGCATTCATTGAAAATTATTTAGTGTAAATATTGAATGCATCTTGTAACTGAACAGTGATAAAACAGCTGATTAAAAGTATAGTAATCAGTTAAAAGTATATTATTGTTATTAATCCTTGAGTTTCTCTAACGTTCCACCGCACCGTTTTTTGAAGCATACTACTACTGTTGTCGGTTTTATACACACACACATATATATATATGGAAGTTAAATGAATTTGACCCCTAAATGTCGAAAAATGTGTAGATTGGAAAAATAACAAATGAAAAAATTTAAATTTTAAGAAACGTTACAGAAACATTTGAAAATTTGCGAAACAATTTAAACATATAAAAAGAACAAACATGGGTAATGTGCTGCCTTATCTTCAGAGAGCAGGAGCAGCGGTTAAAATATTTTTAACTTTGTAGGTTTCAAAAGAGGTAGGTTATCAATAAGTCAGCTGATTTATTATGATACGGCAGTAAATGCATAAAATTTAATACATTTGAATCAGTAAAACTGAAAACTTTTAATATAATTTTTGTATTATCTTAACTGTAAAATTTAAGTTGTGATTGATTAAACTGAGAATAAAATCTCTCCTGCTCTCTAAGGATAAGGCAGCACATTACCCATGCTTGTTCTTTTTAATGTTTAAATTGTTTCGCAAATTTTCAAATGTTTCTGTAAATTTTCTTAAAATTTTTAATTTGTTCATTTGTTATTTTTCCAATCTACCCATTTTTTGACACTTAGGGGACAAATTTATTTAACTTCCTTCTCGGTTTTCCTTTTATTTATTTGTTTTATCGCTATTTTTTATAGGAAAAGTCTGCGATGCATGTTTAATAATTTTTGAGGCCCTCTTTTATCTCCGAAATCCATTGAAGAACTGTACATTCTCAATCCTTTCGTTGCCATTCAAGCACTAAGAACTACAGTCCATGGCGGGGAGTAGCGAAAGCAAATCATTTTCAATCGATCTCTTTATATAAGATATTTAGCCTTTTGGATCCGGGCTATTCGTATAGAAGTTTTTCTTTCGAGACGGGCGGTACAACTGTTGAACCGCAGGTCCCTTTTCCTCTGAAAACGGGAAGGTGCAACGGCAAGCACTTAGGTTTTATGACTTCGAGGTTCGAATACAAAATCGTAATCCCCCAGCAAGGGAGTATGAAATCTTTCGAAAAATCCGCTGTTCCATAGGGTAGAAGCGAAGATTTCAACCCCGTCCTCAAACGAAAAAAAAGACTTGCGGTACAGCATGTGTACCACCCGGTTCTTAAAGGTTAACGTATCGGTTTGAAAAAAGTCCGGATCATAATTTTTTGCTTTATTTTTCCTGAAGAGTCATGAGTCATAGAAGGTTAAACATATTTGAATTAATGCTTACATATGTGGATTATAAGATTCAAAAATGGAAACATTCATTTTTTATATTTTGTGTCACAATAAGTAATGCTTAATTTTGGTTATTTGTCCATCGTGGAATTAGAGAGATAAGCACTCATTAGAAGTCATATGTGGTGCGACTTGGATCGCTTCGTATTTACAGAAAATTTTTCTGATTTTTTTTTTAAATATGTGCTTGAAATAAGTAGAATTTAAAGTTAGGTCCACGATGACCATATAGTGTGTTTAGTATAAAAATAAGGTAATGTGGGAAGGGCAAGGGAGATCAAAAGTGAAAGTAAAGGTCTGAAAGTAGTCTCAAGTCAACAGATATATAATGATGAAATACTAAAACGTAAGAAATGAAAAATAAAATTTATTAAGCTAATGCAAATGAAAAATGAAGAATGCGGATTTGATATATAAGCCAGTTAGACAACCAGTGCTCTTCCCTGTATGATATTAAAATTACTCTTCATTTCAAAATTAGATGATGAAAATTTCAGTGTGGTGAATATTTTTCTCTTATGCAATAAAGTAGAATAATTCCAAAAGTAGCTCAAACGGCCAAATACAACATTTTTCAATAAGTATAATCCTTTAATTAAAATTAGCTCGCAAACTCATCTTGAGCTGGAAAATTTAATACGAGCGTAGCTAATGGAATGAGCCTATTGAAGCTGTTCCTCTTACACCAGGATCATCCAAATGAGTCTATGGACTTAAAACCCATCGGACTCGGAATGAATGATCAGGAGCCCATTAAAAGTGGCTACAAATGAAAGATGTCTTAAATGCTTTCCCTCTCTCTCTCTCTCTTATTAGAGATATCCTTTCGGCGAAGGGTCTTTATGGCACTTTCACGATGACAAGTCTGATGGTTCCTTTTCGGTTAAATGAATATTTTTATGAAAAGTGAGACATAAGTACGCCTGCTCTTTGCAGCTAAATAAGTATCAAGTAATCATTTAAAATAGATTTTCCACCCAATCTTTTGGTTATATTTTACAATTGAAGGGCTTAGGGGATGAAAGGGCTACATTACATTTTAAAAAATAAACACTCTGGACAATGGTAAGCAATAGATACAGGTGAGCAAATAAAACTTGGTACTTCAAAAAGTAGATGTCATTCGACCAATTTCGTACGCACACACTAACGACGAAACCAAAAAACGAAAAAACTGCGACAACTGCAACAATAAAACCTTAAACTTTAATTATTCACACTTTCTGTTTTGTCACATAACCCCTTCATGTTACCAAGCCCTTCAAATGATGTAATTCACAATACATTTGCACGAGTATAATATTTTTAAATATATATTTGCACTTTATTTTGAAGTTTTACTCTTAATTTTGATAGGATAGACCAGCCAGTGAATGTCCACTTAAAAGCATAATTTCATTCTCAAAACTTCGTAACATCGTTAAAAACTAGCATTTGGTGTATGGCAGTAAAAACAGCTTCATTTTTAGATGCAAAAAATGGCAAAGCATTTACGGATGTGCACATATTTTGGGGGGGGAGGGCAAGGGGGGCTCAAAATGTAAAGAAAAGCCTTCATGCAGTGAAAACACACTCGCCACCAGGGTGCAAGCACAGCATTTTTGCGCCTTTTCTGTTTTGGAAAGTCATAAAGAAAGTTACTACTGGCCAATTCAGCAAAGAAAAACTTTCTGAACCATTTATTTTAAACTAAATTATTAACTGTTCATGCTATAGAGATATTCATTTACCGGTATTTCTAAGAGTTTTAAAGCAATTACTCACTTCTCTACGTAATAAATCAAAAGAAATGTTTTTCACGCGATGAGATCTCACGAGAAGAAGACGAATAATGTTTCTGATTTATTTTTTTTATTTTATTTGTTGCAGCACAGAATATCAGTTTTTTGCAAGATGAACTAAACAAAAATACAAACCAAATATAACGAAAAATGATCTTATCAAGAGAAATTCTTGTGTAAGCTAGTATTGGAACGTCATTCAATCGACAGTTACATATCAATTGATTTGCTTTACTATATTTGAATCGGTGAGTGCATAAACAACGTCAGTCCAGAACTTCAAATTGTTTAGGAGATAGAAAACACGTCTTAATTCTAGCATTGTTTCTACGGTCAACGTTCAAACTACAGGCATCGTATCTTTCGAATTAGTAACCTGACTAACGTGATTGTTGACCTCAACACGCATCTTGCCTCCCATAGCTTGTTTCCACAAAAAAAAAAAAAAAAAAAATCGAATTTTTGGACTGATGTTGTTTTTGCACTTACCGATTCATTTGTAACATTAATTGGCTAGACAAATTTTTTTTTGTAGAGAAAGCTAAAAGAATTGTATAAAAACTCTGTTAAAAAAGGGCCATTTTGTGAAGGTCAGAAGTTGATTGACGCTCATTCTTTTTGAAGATCCAACCACATATTTAATTTTAGTGCTGTTGTATTCTTTTAAGAATCCGCTTCTCCACTGCAATTTATTCGTTGGAAAGCAGTCTAGCTGCACATTTTGTTAATAGTGCAGTTTATACTTGTTATTTTTTTGTTTGAAATTTGGAATTCGTGTGTATGATTTGTGATGTCTGCAAAAGAACCTACGAGGTTTTGAAAAATCAAATCGAGTTAATTTTATGAGTTAGATCAAGTGAGTTAATTGCGAAGAAATAAGTAACTCCTCATATTTTGTGTACACCAGTTTAAGTTAGTGTTTTTCAATACTAGGTAGTAGAGAAGCATTGGAAAAGTTATTCAGTAGCAAATATTTGGAAGGTTAGTGCCTACTTCTTGGGTGCTAAGAAGCCTTTATTTGACTCCAAGAGATTTTTTTAAAGTGCAGAATGAGGTTTATGAGGCTAAAACTCAGTATGTAAATTAACGCAAAAAATGATAACCACTAGTGTGGAAAACATTAAGACATAGGAAGAGGTTAGAGACCGTTTGGATGTGTGTGGCCACAAGCAGGCTGCACATTGACGTCTAATAATATATTTAAGATCTTTATAAATGAGCCTTTAACTGCAAATAAGAAACGTTAACCTAGTTTTATGTTCGTAATAAAATATTTAACCTTTTATGGTCAACATTTTTTTTGCCTAAGGAAACATTTTTTTTCTTCCAAATCCCAATCAAGGGAGACCATAGGAAGCACACCTACGCATTTTTTAAAGACTTACTGCTGCCGGCAGATACGAATGTGCCAAAAACGTCACAATGTTCTATTGTGGAATAACTCACTTAGCTACTGAGGCAAAATGATTCTGGAGATATGTGCCGAATTCGTCACACCTGACGTTAAAGGATTAATTTAAAAATCATGCTTTTTATGGAGAACCTGTATTAATGGTTTACTGTGTCTTTTACGTATATTTAGGTGTTACAACCTAGTTGAAGTCATAGGTTCATATCAGCACGCCAGCAAGGCCATATCCAACTGCGAATTGAAGAAGTGCTAGTGCAATGAAATCCAGCAATATCAATGGAAATTGATCATAAATTTTGAGAAAAGGAGGGGGGGGGGTATGTGCCATCTAAGCCTTGGAGGTCAGTTTTCAATGTGTTATTTCATATATCAGGACTGTCAGGGATTAATTCGTTAAAATTTTAGAAACGGAATGCTAATGAGAAATTATTAATTAATGACGAGTTTTATATGAAATAATTCCGTTTATCAATATCGGAGCTATTATGTCATCCGTTCACCACTAATCCCTATATACGTTATGTTTCAAGAGTGATTTAAAAAATACAGTTGAAAAAAATGTGTTTTTAACTAACTCAAATCTTAGGATACGGTTCAGCTATTTACAAACCTTTTAATTTGGACCATTGTTGTGTCAACTTTAAGAGCCAAAATAAGATATTTAAACATCTTAGGTGATAAAAATAAGATTAGATACTTATGAACGCAATGAATTTGAACTTTAGATGTACCTACGATTCGTATCCAAATATTATTTATGACATGCTAGGAGATAGGAGTAGTTATTTACGGACGTATTTAATTGGGACCATAGATAAATGTGCTTTTAATACCCAAATAGGAAAATGTTTTATGTATCAAATGACGATACTCTCATTTCAAACATCCCCCCTCCCCCAATTTGCATTTGGGAAAGTTTTCCAGAGATCAAATCGACTAGTGACTGAACAGTGAAAAACCCCCTGTAAAGGAATAGCTCACAGTTTGTTTGAAAATATAAGTTTTTGAATATTTTTCTTAGTTAAAGTAGCAGAAGTAACTTCCTTTTACACATTTCCAAGAAGAAAACTGTTAGAAAATGCTGTGTTTGTCCTTTTGGTTTTGGTTTCCATTACTCGGTCGGGGCACTTTTTTTCACTCCACCCACCTCCCCCAAAAAACTCCTGATGCACAATCATAAGAATTCACACAAATGTTTTCAAAAATGTTAACCATAGTCTCTAAAGTGTTTTTATCGTCTCGCAGCAATTGAAAAGCAAGTGGATAAAGGTGATACGTGACATTTGAATTTCGCCGATTTACACAAATTCAAATTAGTGTGTGTTCAATTGTGTTAACTCACTAACTCAATTGAAGGGGCAAGTGAATAAAGGTAATATGTGACATTTTTTAAATTTCTGGAAAGAGCTTTCAAAAAAAAAAAATTAGCTTATCACCTTCATCCATGGTAAAAAGTAAGTTTTTCAAAAATTGTCACGGGTCATTCCATAGAAATGTCAACCTCAGCCGAAGAAAAAAAATCCGAAGTGAAAAAAGTATCAAAAGATAAATAAATAAATAAATAAATAAAAATCATACAATATAAGAAGTTAAAAAATTGAAAAAGTATTATAATTATCACTGAGATTAGCCATGATAAATAGTTTGTAGTGTATTTACTGCTTGTTATTCGATGGTTACGTTAGTCACGTTACGTTAGTCATACTCCATCTTGAGGAAAAGTGACGCTTGAGACTAAAAAAAATTAAGATTTAATAAATGTTTTATGTTTTTAAAAGCCAACTTTACACATTTTTCAAATATATCATTCAATTTTTAACACTTGCTTAACTTTGAGAAGTTTTTGCCCCACAACATGAGTATTAATTTTCTGGATTACAAAAATGTTACGTTAGTCACGCTGCTATTTTGGTTGAAAAAATATCTACTGTCAGTAATATTTCTTTTAAATTCTTAGCAGAAATGATACATAGATATCATGTACATTGTAAATCCACCAGCACAACTAAAAAATATTTTTTATTCTTTAAGTTACAAGTAAAAACAGTTACAAAATCAGCTCTGAATGTTACGTTAGTCACTATGGAATGACCCTCACCTATCACCTTTATCCACTTACCCCTTCAATTGCTACAATTTTTAACGAGCCCTTGAATTTTTTTAATTAAATTTCGCTTGTGTTCAATCACTGGTCGGCTTACTCTAATTCATTTTCGTTTTGCACATCACTATACATCCCCAAAACCATGAATAACCAACAAATCTCGGTGACAGCTCCGTGGAGGCCATGTATACTGGCACAAGCGATTCCTTCAGCGGTTTGCCTCTGGTCTGTTGACTGCATAATGCAAGAGCGCTATTTGCATGCCGCGACTGGAAGAACGAATGCTAATTGCGTTGATTGGACAAAATGGCGTTGCGCTTGATAGCGGTGTCTGAGGCAATGAAGATCTCGTAATGGATCGAAACCGATGGTTCTTCTTCTTCGGCTAAATTTAGAACGTAATCATACCTCAGACAGAATGGTCTCTTCATTAGGAAAACTGCAGTCATTACCCTATCCTCTGTGTTGGTGGATGTAGCCATAGTCGGATTCGAATTCGAGATTGGTCGGTTTTCCCCGAAAATGTTGCCATTTTAATTTGTTGCCAAGTATATAGAAGCTATGACTTGAATAAATAGTTTTGTGCTTGAAAAGTAGATTAAGATTACTCAGTATTTTATCGCACAAACTGTGTATAAATCAACAGACTGGTGTTTCTGGGCTTCTTGTATTCTCGAAACACGTGTTCGAGCATACGTTTAAGCACGAAAATATTAGGTTGTACAATGTACATGCTATCTTTAGCAGTTTTAAAAACATTAAAGCGTAAATTGTTGTAGCTGTTCCTATACAACACATATTTATCTCATTTTTAATTACCGCATGGAAATTATTCCTTTTGTTTTCTTTGTTTCTAAATGCATTGAACTTTACATTTTAAGTAAATATTTAGTTTCACTTTTAAATTTTCTCGAATTATAGACTAAAAAACTGTGTTTGATATGACGATTTTTTGAGAAGAAAAATTTGTGTAATTGCATTTTAATAACAGTTGCGTATCTGATACAATTTCAGTTTTTGCAATAGGTATGTATTTGTAACAATAAATTGTTCATAATGTCGTAAGTAAAATGCATACTTTAGATGTAAATCATGATTTGCATTTCCATTTTATAACTGCCATTACTATACATAGGCATTTGTTGGAATGAAAAGATGCAATTTCCCAACTTGAATTTTCCACTCAATCAATGCAACTGTATCTGCACGTATCTCATGGTTGACTATTTGTGTCGTTGGTTTTCTTTTCGTGTTTAACGCGTCAAGAGAGCATGCTATACCAGACTATGGTCCGTTTTATATATCGTATCCAGAAACAGAAAGGATTTAAATCAAAATTTTGAATTTGTGATTTATGATAACTTTAAATTTGCAATATATTTCTGAGAAAAGTAAAGGTAAAAATGGAGCTGAAATATTAGGAAATACTTTTTAATCGACTACAATATAAAATATTTATTAACGAGTTTTTTGCTATTGATTTGGAAAAACTGATAATTTCTGAGTTCTGCCATTTTTGCTACCGTGATGCGATAAGTAGAAGTACGTATTGCTGAATTATCTGCAGAACCCTTTAGTGAAAGGTTCCTTTACCAGAAGGCATTTAAAGGTCAGTGTCTTGAATATGGGTTGTAAATAGGAAAAACACAGGTGAGCTATTTTAAGGCGATGGTAACTAGAGAATGTGCTTCAATCACCTCAATTCGTCGTTTCTCAAAGCGCAGCTGAAGAGCTGGGATACGATCCTGGTTCCTTCTACCAAGTTTAATCCGTTACTATTGAGTAAAGAGTGGGTTAGGTTAAGTAATATTTTTAACATCTTCTACAGGAGAATTTCATGCATTGAAACTTGGAAATATGTTTCAAAAGTTCATTCAAACGTACTTGGACTGTTTGTATTTAACCGTTTTAAGGGTCATTCATTTTATTTTGAATTTATTGCTTTTTCATGCTTTATTAACAGTTAATGTAGCATTGGAGATAGTGTATCTATTTTCCTAATTTTTTTGTTGCGTTTCAATTTTATGGATGGGAAGAATACTTTTCAAGGAACTGTTCACCATCATGTAGGAAATTGAAATCAATTGTGAATATTTGCCACGAAAAGAGGAAAAGCATGCTGCAGTTTACCTGAGGACATAACATTCTGCACACATGTAATGGGTATTAAGCTTCCCATCGTTGTAATATCGAGGTTAATATATTATAATAGAGTTTTCCGCTTCCCATAGGTGTAGGTTTTAAGATTATATTGATGGTAAGTAATCTTCCTAAGGCCCATGAAAGGTTTTTGCACAAATTTAAACTTCATGGAAATGGGGGAAAAGCAATTGAATAAAATAATACTAATAATAATGAAAAAATAATTACATGTTCAAAGTGGAGAAAAATTCTAAATTCTGGAATTTTAAACATTGCAGAAATTTTCTAACTCCGCCATATTCCATTTAATCCTTAAAAAAGTTTTATATTTCTTTGTGAGATTCATCTGTAATGTTCTTCACAGTTAACGTGCATTTTACTACTCCAAAATGAATTTAAATTGTATTAATGTACCGATACGTATTTCATGTCTTAAAAAAAATCTTAGCGGCATCTCAAGTGCGGTTACTTTCCTAAATTACACAGGGGAGCAGCAATTTGGCTGTCTCAGATGGTGACATGTTTTTGCATAACTTATCGCTTCCGAGTCCAAATATGATCTCAGTTTTAGTAATCTGTTAAATTACATGGGACTAAAAATGATCAATTCACAAAATATGGAATATTTGAAAAAATATAGAACAAAGCGCTTTTGTTTTTACATTTTTTTAATGCGCAATAATCACACTTCATACGCAGCCTGTCTCCGTTTAATCTGAAATGGCTTCATCTTAGAAACTCTTAGTTCTAGATATATACTTAAAATTTCAAAAACTACCGAAATGAGATGCACACTGCACAGTTAAGATGTTAAAAAATGAACACTGAAAATGAAACAAGTGACTAAGTCCAAAATTCAGCTTTTTATATAGTTCTCAAGTCCCCTACATTGCATCAAAAAATGCGATTGGAATCTGTCGGCCTTTCAGAGGAATGGCATTTTGAGGAAGTAAAAGTACGAAATATTTAGATTTTTCCGTGTCATTGAAAAGTACATACAATGATACTAAAAAACAAACTAGAAAAACTCGTAAAAGCGCTCTCTGCACACAATTTTAAACCCTTCTTAGTTGCTTTGAACTCCCCCCCCCACCCAATTGTAGTTGATTGCGTATACGTTAGAAAACGCTGCGTTTGTATCTCGGACAATATTGGTCATACTGCTATCAGTTTTTCACTATTGTATTTTTTCCATGGAAGATTATTCCATTAAGCATAATTACAAGGATTTATAGTTAGTGTATAAAAAGTTTTTATAGTTGTACATCAGTTTTCTTTTTCATTTCAAATGTTCAATATGCTAATTGTACACCTCAGGTTGACCATTTTTACTTTCTTCTATATCTAATATATAGAAGAAAGTATTGGTTTCGTGAAAATTTTCGAATGTCGAATTTTGACGGATTTGCACGTTTTGAGGTGCTCTGAGTCCATTTCGACCATTTTTGGAAAATGTCTGTCTGTCTGTGTGTCTGTGTGTCTGTGTGTGTGTCTGTGTGTGAGTCTGTATGTGTGTGACCAGTTTTTGTGGCCGCGCTAGAGCAAAAACTACTGAATGAAATCGAACAAAAATTTTTGCACATATGTACCACCATGTGAACTGGTGCACCTGACTTTTTTAAGCGAATTCCTCCAAGGGGGGGGGGAGCAATCGCACGTGTTCTGCGCGGGGGTGATTGCTATATCTCAGGAAGTAACCGGCGGAATCAAACGAAAATTGGTCCATAGGTAGACCCTACTGAGTACAGGTGCTGATTCAATTTGTTTGTCAATATCTCGAAGGGGGGGTGGAGCAATCGCACGTGTTCTGCACGAGGGTGACTGCTATATCTCAAGAAGTAACTGGCGGAATCAAACGAAAATTCGTCCATAGGTAGACCCTATAGAGTACAGGTGCTGATTCAATTTGTGTGTCAATATCTCAAAGGGGGGTGGAGCAATCGCACGTGTTCTGCGCGGAGGTGATTGCTATATCTCAGGAAGTAACAGGCGGAATCGAACGAAAATTGGTCCATAGGTAGACCCTATTGAGTACAAGTGCTGATTCAATTTGTGTGTCAATATCTCAAAGGGGGGTGGAGCAATCAAAAGTGCTTATTTTGTCATTGCACCTACTGTATCTCGAGAAATATTGCTGAGATTTGAATGAAATTTGGAATAACACTAACCCAATATGGAAGCAAGCATCGATTAAATTTTGGCGCCAATCTCCCCGGGGGGAGGGTGGGGTGATTTTTGCGCTTAGTCAACAATGCGAAAAATTAATTCATTAAAAAATCGCTTTCACGCTATTTAATTATCAAAACAGCTGAAAACTTTCAATGATTTGAAATTTTTAACTGCTGCCAGTTTCTTTTTACTAACAAATAAAATGTTTGCAATTAATCTAAACAAGGCTTTTGCAATGATTTCCAATTTCCCTCATTGATTCTGCATTTGCAGGGTTATTACGATAATTGGGGAATTGGAGCTGTCTCCAATTATTCGGGCGAGTACGTATTTTATTTTGTAACTGGAATTCATGAGATAAATATAGAAGAAAGTTTCGTGACGGCCACGACAGCTAGTTGCAGTTGAAATTATATATAAAAGACGAACGTTTGCGGAAACACTGGTCTTGCAACTTAAACGGGGAAGCGATGTATATTACAAAAAGGAATTTTATGATATTGCTGATGAATACGGGACTATTTGACATCTCTCAATGAAAATTTAACCTTTATCGTAACAGTAAAGTGAATCAACGTTTGCCAAAACCAATAAATAAACAATTTATTTAAATTTAAAAGTTTATATATTTCAATAGGAGAGTTGTAGGGCTCTTTGTGATGCATGCTCTCTTACGGCAAGAGGTCATGTGGGTGATGTTTACATTCACTTACAGCGTAGGGAATAAAGAACTAATATCAAGCATGCCCTTTTTTATTCTCAGTATAAAAACTAAACTTATCAGAAATATTGCTAAAAATCTTTCTTCAAGATTATTTATGAGGAGGTCGCAAAAGTATTGGAAAACCTCGTGTCTTCAATATAAATGCAGTTAGAAAAAAATAAACACCTTTGTGCTTAAAAAACAAAAGCATATTGAAGTGTTGGCATTCGGCGGTTTGTGCAAAATAAAATGAAATAATAAATTTAATAACACAAAAAGGTCACAAATATAGAAAACGGTAGGCGGACATTACGTTAATTAAATTTGTCCTTCAGAAGGACACCTCATTTACAAGATCAAAGAAATGCGGTGGGTCATCGGGGGGGGGGGGGGGGCTATGCTAAAATGAATTACATAACATTACAACCGAATTAATACATTGTCGCCGCGTGCCTGCCTTTGTCTTCTCCTCCGAAACCTTCTGTGCGATGAATTAAAACAAATCGGCATATTTTCGGTCACCATTTCGGTGACAAGTGAGTTATCGGGATAGGGGCGCTCGCCATCCATTAATGAATTCGCCTCTGGTCCGTGCGCTGCATAATGCATGAGCCCCATTTGCTGGCAGCGAGTTCGAAGATAGAGCTCTAATTGCGTTGATTGGATGAAATAGAACTGGCTTCTGGAAACGGATGGCTCTCGTGCGAGGAAAGGGATGGCACTGATAAGTCCCCGAGGAGTTTTTGTCTTGATTTTGAAGCGCTAATCATATTTTCGTATTTAACAACATTTTCGTTTTCGCCCAGATAAAATGAGGTTATGTGCCAAGCGGGCTTTTTGAAGGTCGGAAGTTTAAGCGTTTGCTTGCCGTATGGAAGACAAAATAGTTGTGTGCAAATATTTGCGATGGCGCTTAGATATGCTTAAAAAATTGTTTCTTAACTACACTGCAAAAAATGAACTGTCGTTTTGCTGTACAATTCTGCCGGCCGAGGTTCCAATTTAAAACTGTAAAATGTGCTATGTAATAAACTGCAAAACAAGCAATTTTACAGTTTATTATTATAAAGTAAGAAATTTTACAGTGTATTGCCATAAAATTTAGCTGTATTATACCTTAAAAGTAACAATATAATACTGGCAGCAGGGGTTTCAGTTTAAAACTGTAAAACTTCACGTTAATAAACTGTTAAATTAGCAGGTTTACAGTTTATTACTGTAAAATTTGCAATTATACAGTTTAGTACTGTAAAGTTAATAATTATACAGTTTATTACTGTAAAAATTAGCAATTTTGACAGTTTATTACTATAAAATTAGCTGCATTTAACCTTAAAAACAACATTCATTTTTTACAGTGTACTACTGTTATGAATATATTTTTGATTTTGACCAAAAATGATTCTTATAGTACCTTGAGATATGTAACAAATAAATAACTATGTTTGTGCTTGAAAAGTAAAATGGTATAAAAACGTAATTGGGTATAAATTTGCCGTAAACTGCATACAAATATTTTGGGGTTGTAGTAAACACCTTTTTCAGTACAAAATAAGTGAACTTATGGATGAAAAGACATCCGCCAAACCTTTTTATCCATAAGCTCTTTTTTTTTTTTTTTTGCATTGAAAAATGTGTTTACAACAACCCCTAAACATTTGTATGCAAGTTAATGAAAATTTGTGCTTAATTATGCTGTTTTATATTTTTTCCCTTGAAACATGTGCCTAAACATATCATTTCAAGTCTGGTAAAAATATTGTGTTTTCTTCGTGGACAAATGAAGTTATGGCAAGCAGGCATTTTGGATTTGCAAAGAGAAAACGAATGTCGTAGTTTGAGCGGTTGTTTGCTTCATGTAAAAAAAAAGGTTGTGTGCAAACATTTACGATTTTATTTATAGAGCTCCTCTGGTAAATAGAACTATGAATTTGATAGTGTATGCTTTTTTTGAGTAGTTCAGTTAAAAAAACACGCGTTATATAGGAGCGGATTTGAGTAGGAATAACTTGATGAAAATAGCCTACCTTAATTCAGCGCCAAATATCGTCCCCTAATTATCCTGAAAAGACAAAAGAGGTAAACATTTTCAAGGTCAAAGCTCAACTTTTCAGAGGGGTACTATTTAAAAACTCTTTCTTCAGTTCTATTGTTATTTATTTTCTTTTTTACACAGAAACGATTCTATTAATTACTTGAAACATATAAAATGTGAATAACTATATTTGTAAGTGAAAGAGTTTTAAATAAATAAATAAATAAATAAATAAATAAAAACGCTTAATTTGCAGGAAACTGCATACGCA
>JAXGGA010008737.1:0-55155 GCA_038373865.1 Uloborus plumipes
CATAGTTAAATTTTTGGTTTTTAAAGAGAAGTCATTCATAAAAACTTTATTTTAAAACCTTATTTGTAAAACCGACATTGTTAAAACGAGGGTAAGAGAAGTCGGTTTGCTTCGCAGAAATTGATCTACAATGATGTTAGACTTCGTGGTAATACAAAATCTCTTTTCTTTAACCTCAAGAAGAAATGTAGTAGTAACAGTAAGTGTCATGTCATTAGATTCACACTATGATAAAATACAACTTACCGTCCATACATCCATCCGGTCCAAGAACCATCCCCGCTGAGCAAGCGTCACACTTCATCCCTTTGATGCCTTGTTTACAGACACACCTGCCAGTCATTTGCTCACAATCATCACGCACTGATCCGTATTGATTGCAGTTGCAAGCTAATGAAAGAAACAGTATGATCGTAATTAAGTCACTTGTATATGAGCTTTTAGGTTTTTTGTTTTCTGCTCAAGGTCTAGCTAGGTAATGTCTAAGTGTATCAAGGAAGCAATCTTGTGAAAAATAATTATTTAAAAATATGGTTCTTAAGAATTATTCTGTCGACTAGATTCTTCTAAAACAAAAGCTTCATTCAAAAGCAAATTAAGAAACATGAAATGCTGCCAAAAATCTTCTAAGCCAAGTTTTTCAAGGTGAGTTGAGAGAAGGCAAGTTTGACAACTTCATTATAGACAGTCTGTCGTGAGTTTTGAAAATGGCCAATGGAACTCCTGCTTAAGTAATGCTAATCACTACTAAAGGTGTTACGAGTTCTTAAGTAGGAAACTTTAAGACTATATTCTAGTAAAAACTGAAAAAAAAATAATAGTAAAATAAAAATAACAAGTAGCATCAAATAGTAAATGTGCCGTAAAAATACAGCTATCAAAAGAAAAAAAATCCGGTATGGACCCCACACTACTTCCTTTTACGTGTAAATTTCTTAGTAGTTGCCTGAAGTGTTAAATAAAGTTCTTGGAGTGAGTAAGGTAACTATTCAAATATTTATTCCCCTTTTCTGCCACTAAACAACGGCAAAAAATATTTTACAATGGTTAATTTTCTGAATATTGCTGATTTTAATGTCATTCAGTGAATTTTTCGCAAAATATCGCCAATAGCGCCAAGTGGAACCCAAATTCAAAAAATATTTTTTTTCGCTAAATTTGCCGCCAACTTGGCGATTTGTCGCCAAATTGGCAAACACTTGGAGACCAAAAGCTTGGCGACATATCGCCAAGTGGTCACGCCAATCCCTATCACTTGAGTCTGCATTGAAATTAACACTGATTTACCCCCAAAAAGGGGTAAAACACCCCCTTGGGAACATTCGATTGCAACCACAAGGGGAGGTGCACAACTAGACCATCCTCAGAGCCTACATACCAAGCTAGAAGCTTCTACGGCATATAGTTTTTGAGTTGTGCGACACACATACGCACATACATTAGGGTGGGTCGAAAAAAGCTTTTTTTTCCTGATCAATTTCTAATAGCACGGAAAACTTGCCCATGGGCATCCTAATAACGGGAAAAATAATAAAAAAATAATTAATTACTTTTGTAATCGCGCAAGAGCTCTAAAGTTTAGAAAAAAAGAGAAAAATCTGTAGTTTTTAGAGATGATTTTTTTTTTCAAAAAAATTTTTTTTTTCATTTCTAATAGTGCGGAAAGAATCCGCACGCATGGGCATTATAATAACGGGAAAAATAATAAAAATAATATTTCATTACTTTTGTATAAGCGTTAGAGCTCTAAAGTTTAGAAAAAAAAAAGAGAAAAATCTGTAATTTTTAGAGATGATTTTTTTTTAAAAATATTTTTGTTTTATTTCTAATAATGCGGAATACTTGTGCATGGGCTTCCTAATAATAGCAAAAATAATTAAAAAAGAATTAACTTTTTTTGAAACCACGCAAAAGGTTTGATGAAACCACGCAAAAGGTTGATGATCCTCGATCGCCTTACCGATCGGGCCATGGTACATTGGTCAGTTAAAATATTATTTTACTCTTAAAAATAAAAGCTTAAAGTGAGAAATAAACCCTTCTAATGACTATTGTATCAAAATTGCCATACCGAAGATAGAATGACAATTGTATTAAATGGGTCATTCCATGTGAAATCAACAAGCCTCAAAACTTGACCATCACCAATTTCAAAAAAAATTATAGGGTTGATTACCTCTATAAAGTGATACAAAAAACTGATTTTTAAAAAATTTTTCAGCTGTTAGTTTTTTGTGTGAGACCGCTTAAAAAACGCAAAAAATGGAAAAAAGTGAAATTTTGAACATACAAAAATTCAATTTTTTCAGCTTTTATTGCAGCTAGAGTCTTTTGTTATATGTCATTGTAAAGCTCTTTAAACAAGCTTTCAAATGATATATAATTTGACAAGGTTTCGTGATGTTAATATTTCAAGGTCACCAAAAGCATTATTTGACCTTGAATATTTTAAAAATCTGAAAAAAATATATACAGGGTGTCCACTCCAATCGTGGACCAATAGCTAATTTCTAAACCGTTAGAGATACGCATATAGTTTATTTAGGAAAAAATCTCCAAATTACGAAAGGAATTTTGGGTCTATTCAATGTTTTTCAAAAAATCAAATTTTGAAAGAGTTACGAAATTTAAATTTTTATACAGCCCCCCAGTCCTATCAATCATATTTAGTAAAACATTCTTGAAACTGTAACGTTTAAAACTAAAGAAAAATCACTGTTCTACCACAAAAATTGACCGAGTTATGACGTTTTGAAAAATCAAGATTTTGAAGGATTTTGCATATGGTCCCTTAAGCGATCACTCGATGACGTCATGAAATAATACAAAATCTTGATTTTTCAAAACGTCATAACTCGGTCAATTTTTGTGGTAGAAGAGTGATTTTTTTTTAGTTTTAAACGTTACAGTGTCAAGAGTGTTTTACTAAATATGATTGATAGGACTGGGGGGCTGTATAAAAATTTAAATTTCGTAACTCTTTCAAAATTTGATTTTTTGAAAAACATTGAATAGACCCGAAATTCCTTTCGTAATTTTGAGATTTTTTCCTAAATTAACTATATGCTTATCTCTAACGGTTTAGAAATTAGCTATTGGTCCACGATTGGAGTGGACACCCTGTATATTACTTCCTAATGTAGTGTATATGTGGTAAAATTTGCAGAATGGGACAGCAATGGGATCTGGATGAAAAATGGAATCGACTTTTTACACTCTTGCCACTTTATTGCAATACCTATGGATCCTGAGGATATATAATACAGAAATATTGCAAACTGTGAAATTTTATTTACAAGTGACGGTTTTCTTATTCCACGTCTTGTTTTGAGAGGTTATAAATAATTCCTTTTTCGTTTTTATTAGTGTCTACTTTCGAAATAATAGCACTTATGGCACATTGACAACATTTTCAAAGTCTGTATAGTAGATAGAATTTGAGGGTCCATGAGGCTGCAACAGCTTGATTTTCTTCATCTGTGTCTAAGACGCACCTTAGCCACCAATATCCATTATACCTGCAGATCAAAAATTCAACCATTTCTGGGCAATCAAGATCGCCTTTGACAGTTGTAGCGCGTTCGATCCTTATAGTGTTGAAAATGAATATGCATTCACTTGCATCTGATTCCTGTTTAATGGCATTACACAATGAAGACTCTGAGTGCCTGGTGTTGTTCTTGCCATCATTTTTCTGGATTTCAAAGCCTCTGCTTTCTGTTTATAATGTTCAATTGTGCAACATTGAAAATGAATTGATTTGATATGGAAGAAGAGACTTTGAAATCCAGAAAAATGATGGCAAGAACAACACCAGGCACTCAGAGTCTTCATTGTGTAATGCCATTAAACGGGAATCAGATGCAAGTGAATGCATATTCATTTTCAACACTATAAGGGTCGAACGCGCTACAACTGTCAAAGGCGATCTTGATTGCCCAGAAATGGTTGGATTCTTGATCTGCAGGTATAATGGATATTGGTGGCTAAGGTGCGTCTTAGACACAGATGAAGAAAATCAAGCTGTTGCAGCCTCATGGACCCTCAAATTCTATCTACTATACAGACTTTGAAAATGTTGTCAATGTGCCCATAAGTGCTATTATTTCGAAAGTAGACCCTAGTAAAAACGGAAAAGGAATTATTTATAACCTCTCAAAACAAGACGTGGAATAAGCCAACCGTCACTAGTAAATAACATTTCGCAGTTTGCAATATTTCTGTATTATATCTGTACCTCAGAACCAGACTAACGTAAGTCCATTTTCGTCATTTTTCAGTAGAGGGGAAAAACGATGTATTCGACAATCGTTTTTCCCCTCTACCGAAAAATGACGAAAATGGACTTACGTTAGTCTGGTTCTGAGGTACAGATATATCCTCAGGAGCCATAGGTATTGCAATAAAGTGGTAGAAGTGTAAAAAGTCGATTCCAATTTTCATCCAGATCCCATTGCTGTCCCATTCTGCAAATTTTACCACATATACAATACATTAGGAAGTAATATATATATTTTTTTCAGATTTTTAAAAAATGCACTTTTTGAAATATTCAAGGTCAAGTAATGCTTTTGGTGACCTTGAAATATTAACATCACGAAACCTTGTCAAATTATATATCATTTGAAAGCTTGTTTAAAGAGCTTTACAATGACATATAACAAAAGATTCTAGCTGCAATAAAAGCTGAGAAAATTGAATCTTTGTATGTTCAAAATTTCACTTTTTTTCCATTTTTGCGTTTTTTAAGCGGTCTCACACAAAAAACTAACAGCTGAAAAAAATTTTAAAAATCAGTTTTTTATATCACTTTATAGAGGTAATCAACGCTACAATTTTTTTTGAAATTGGTGATGGTCAAGTTTTGAGGCTTGTTGATTTCACATGGAATGACCCAAATTGCTACTCGCACATGTAAAAGTAGACAGGCTCAAACTAATTTTTGTTCAAAACACAATATACAATTTTTTGTGACTGTCTATAAATAAATTTAACAGGAAGGGTAATATAGCTTACATGAACAGCCACTATTGCCTTCTGACGCTTTGTGAAGACCCCAATATCCGGGCTCGCACCTATCACATCTTAATCCACCAACACCAGGCTTACAAGAACACTGCATTGTCTCCGCGTCGCATGTCAATCCGTAGGATCCAAGTCTGTTGCAGTTGCATATACCTTTAGAATAATTTATATTAGCACAGAATATTTTCAGTCACTTTAAAAATATTTTAAAAATAATTATGTTAAGGAACTTTTACTGATTTATTGCATGCAATACTTAATAGGTCTTTATTTATCTTTTATTTATTTATTTATTTTTGGTAAAATTAGAGTTAAACATTCTGTTTTTCTTTTTGCATGAACCACTTTAAAAGTATGTTAATGAGGAAGACTGCTCTGTAACATGGTAGTAATGGATAGTATTAATTATAAGGGCCACATTATCATCAAGTCGCTTGCTGCAACGTGCTCTTTGCAGTTAATCTGATTATGTGCTACCAAAGCTTCACTAGATAGTGTTTTATACAGGCTGTATCATTACTCGAAACATCAATGGTGAAGATTTGCCAGCTAGAGAGCGCTGAACGAGGACCACCCAAATGTTTGTTTACATTTATTAGCATATTGTTTCTGCTGTAAAAAGCGATGTTTATCTTATCTTTAAGGGTTAAAAAATATTGATATAGTTAATTGAAAAAGAGTACACCGTGAATTGATGCCGAAGTCCTTATTAGTGCTGCTTTTTAGGGGAAATAAATTCCCTTTTCAGGTAAAGATATGCAACCAAACGTTTTATACGACCAACTGTATCATGGCGAACTGTGGACTGAATTTTAAAAAGTTCTATTTCAATCCGTTGGTAGTATTGGCTCGCTTAGCGAATAGATTCTCCATTTATCGCTCTGCGGTGCCAGTGTCGTTTCATAGTTAATTAATAGTTAGAATCAATAAAAATGAAAAATAATTCTCTAACTAATTAAATTAAGCCGCTAAAATGCAGAATAAACCAACAAATAAAACAAGTTTTTCAATGACGTTGAAATATACCAAAAGAGAATTGAATGCCAAATTGTAAAATTGTCGCCAACAAATTAATTTTTAATTTTGTCTTTTATTTATTTGATTTGTATATTATGTTAGTTACCATAAAATTCGATAGATGTCGCTGGACAATGACCACCGTTTTTATCCCAAGGCTTTTGATCAAATGAAACAGTCTGTATAAAACGCTATCTAGTGAAGCCTTGTTGCTACGTAAAATACTGCTTTTGAATGAGTTGTTTCGCTAATACGCTTTGTGTTAAAATATGTGCAAATGTATATATTTGTTCCCTAATATGTTTGAGAAGTATTTTTTGTGATACTTGTAACAAGAATGTTTATTCGGTAGATTTTCTAAAATTCGTCTTAAGTTGGGTCTCTGAATTGTCTGTCATTTTTTAAAGTTATTACAATGCAGTAGATATTGCAAGTACAAGTATATTTATCTAAGCATTACGTTACAAATATTTTTTTTTAGAATTTAGATAACTTTCTTTAAATAGCCAACCATAAAAAAAAATCAAAAAAAGGGTACATAAACTCTAATATCATTTTGAAAAAAAAAATATTAATGAGCAAAAATCTATTTTATAGTAAAAGATTACGTTAGCAGTTACGTTTACAGTTTAAAAACAATGATTGACACATATAATTAAGAATACTAGTATATGTATCATATTTTCATGGTATATTTTAAAAAATATTTAAAATGGAACATTACTTGGACACCCAGCAAAATGAGGACCTGAAGCTGCCGTCTGATCATCTGGACAGCATCCGTATGTGGAATCTACGCATGTTTTAATGAGAGCAACTGAAAAATAAATTAAAAAATATATTTAGCTTAATATGTACTTTTGGAACACAAAAAGCACATTTAAAGTTTCACAGATTATTTCTACTTCAAATTATATATCTTCTAGAAATAAATGATACCTCTGCGAAAAAAGAGAAGTAAAATGAAAATAACTGCGTTTTATTGCACAAAACTAGCAGAATACGGCAATTTTTTTTTGCAGCGTTTTCTATGAGTTTGCTAAAAACCAAAGCACTCAGATATCGTTTTAGTAGTGATATGTTCATTGTTGTTTCTGTTAGCAATGTGCTTAAATATGAAACAATTTCCTTCAGTATAATATAGTAGCGTGCCGGCAAAATTGTAGTTACCCCTTTAAAACCATTGGTTTAAAAAAAAAATACTGTTCAAACTTGAAATGGCGCGCATGGCAGTCATGACAGCTTCCATTTGAAAAGGGGGTGTTATGGTTAGGATACTCACTTGCCGGTGCTTTCAGTTTATACTGCCTGGTTGAATGCAGTGGTTAGAAAAACTACATTTCTTTTGTAGCGAACAACAACTACAACTACTTCGTTACGAATGTAGTTAACTACAGCTACAACTACTTTTTTTAATGTAGCGAATACAAACTAATTTTGAATTGTAGTCGCTACTTCGCTACTTTTAATATAATACGTAAATAAAAAGCATACACCGTATGAGGATTGACCGGAAAAATTCGAAAAGTGGTTTACATCAATAAATTAACTCATTTGAATGTGAAATAGAATAAGGAATAGTCTTTGAACTTAGTTGCTACTTTTCATTTTTTCCTTTTTTTTGTTTTGCTTAAATTTGTCCTTTTTAGATTTTTTTACAATTTGTGCAAATATTCACTACAAGAAAGGATTCAAAAGTGAAAAGATTCAACGAATTCAACCTTTAATTTTTTTTTAATTTCTTGACAGGGAATATTTAGGAACATGAAAATTATTTGAAGGAATATAAAATTTATGATGCCAAATATGACATCAAACTGATAGAATGTATTTCGTCAAAATGATGAATCTAAGGATCAGCTCATATTTTTGTGGTTTTCATTTCTCATTGCGTCCGATGTTGTACTCGTGCAAGATTTGCACCAGTCAGTCAATTAAACCTTGTTACTTGTTCTTTGGTTTTCTTTTTTTTTTCATTTTTTCTTTATTTTTTCCAATTTAAAAGTAGTTTCCAGAAATCGCTACAAACTACTATTTTTTTGTATCGTGCTACTCACTACTCTACTTTTTTTAAAAGTAGTGTGCTACACTACAAACTACTAAAAATGTAGCTACTACAGTAGTTTCGCTACTTGTAGCGCGCTACTTCCGACTACTGGTTGAATGTTACTTTGCATTTCCCCTCTGTTTTGGGAAAATGAGAAGATACCTCAGGCATGCGCAAATGCGAAGAAGGTCGTACGATAAAAGATAAGACAGCATGTCAATTTTGATTTTGTTTCTGCTACATTTCAAAAATATTCATTTCAAAAGTATTTAAATTTGTTCCAATTTTCCTATAAAAAAAGAATTAAATAAAATAGAAAACATAAAAACGTAAATTTGATTTGAAAAAACAGTCCAATTGAATGCAAAACATTTATTGGAAGGATTTTTACAATATTCATGTGTATAAGATAATTATATTAACAACTTTTTTTCCTGTTACGGCAATAAAACCTTTACTTCCGTATCTTATTTACATCTGTCATGCAGTTTCTTATAATGCCAAAACATTTTCATTTAAATGATTATTTAAATATTTAATTAAGTCATTAAATAATATTTACGCCTGTTTCTAATCATTCTAATGGAAATTTACGTTCAAACGACATGAGAAAATTAATGCAATCAATCAACCTTAAAAGCGTGCTAATGCATAATCATAAAACAAATTGTTTGAAAAATATAATAAAATTACACAAAAAAGAAATATTTAAGTCAGTAAATGGCAGAATTAATATGGTAACGATTTTAGCAAATGAAACTCTAAAATGAGAAAGCAAAACAGCAATAAATTTAAATTTAGAAAATCATGCAGAAACAAATGTAAACTTGCATCCATATCCTTTCATTATTGCCAATTAAAACAGGACGAAAAATGCCAGAAAACTCTTTTAAAAAACTCGATTGAAGCAAATGCACTTTGAATAATTGCAATCAATACTCCCGCGGTTTTGAAAACGAAAGCAAATCATGTAATCCTCCCCGATTCAGAATTGCCATTAACGATGGTTGGGAAAGTGATGTAAGAGCATATTCTGGGTTTATGCAATGCGAAGATTCATTAATACATTGAAAAGAAAGGCGTTTATTAATTGTTTAAAAGGTTTTCCGAAGTAATTATTGACAAATAGTGAGTTTAAAAGATTTTGTAATTTTACATGGTAATGATGTTCTTTTAGTTGTGTTAATAATTTTGTTCGTGTTAAAATGTTGCTTATTTTTACACATTTAAATTAGTTGACATTTTTAAAGCATTGAGAAAATATTGATATTTACAAACATTTTATTCTGCGATGTAAAAAAAATCTTAATTTGTGATAAAATATTATTTGCTTAGTGATTAATTTCGCTGCCCAGTAAGCATTTACATTGATAAAGTACTTAGAGCTACTGTGATCACACAAGATTTGATCTAATATTTATGTATATGTTACAGCCACTTCGTACATTTGCCGGGACGTGTGGCGTATGCTGCCGTGCTAAGCGCAAAAGTGATACAGTGAACTCTCACTTACACGCCGCCTCATTTATGCGCCCTTTTCACTTATACGACGAATTTAAATGGTCCCAGCACATTCCATAGCAAAACAATAATAGCATCATTCGTTTATACGTCGCTCTAAAGATAAATATTTCACTTATGCGCCGAATTTTGACTAAAATGTAAAAAAAGTAATTTATTTTCTTTAACAAATAAGCATTTCTCTTCACTTTCCTCTTTGACCTTTCGCTTTTATTGATCACGGAAGTTGTTTTTTCCACATGAACTAGAGTGCGGAGAGTGACATTTATCTATTAGGCACAGTTTTAAAGGGAACAGTTTGTAATTAGGTAATTACTTATGATGATACTTATGATGATAAGAAATGAAATATCTAAATTCAATTGCTATTCTTCATTCCTAAGAATCAAAATCTCATTGTTTTCTTTCCAGATATTTTAATAAACATATTCTCTAAAATTCTAAACTCTTATGACTATTTTTCCTTTGGATAGCTATCGCACATTTCCATGATGGAGTATCTTGCCATAGTCTTCTCTTTCTCCTGGAAAAGTTCACAAAACATTCAGAGCTCTAATTCGTAGTTTGTTGATACAGTGAACTCTACAGGGTCACACACAGAAGAAAAGTCTCATTCCTTGGCAAGGAGTTAGTGATAGATAATTCAATGAAACTTTTGAAGCTTTTTTCCCAAATAATTTCAAGTGAAGTAACAAAAACAATTTAAGGGTCTTCATTTGTGCAAACATACCGGATTTTGTCCCATCTGGTTTCTTAATTTTAGTTGCAGAGTTAACTTTTTTTTTTTTTTTTTTTGAAATTTCATCACCCCGTAGATGAAACTATTGTACATCAAGGATCCATTCTGCAGCGTCGAATGTTTCATTCGTGTTAAGAACAAATATGCTTTACAAAGCCTTGTCTGTAGTGTCATAGCTTTCGTTGGATGTCCGAAACTAACGCTAAGTACTTTGTAATATTGTTGTTTAGACAATTTGTAAGCCAGCCTCTTGACACTTACGACACTTAATCGTCATAATATCATTATATTTATCAGTGTAAGGGTTTTAGTTTTTATCAATATTTTGAGATCGACATATTTTTTCTCAATTTTAGAATTTTTTCAAAAATTTTTCGCGTGCCACTGTCACTACTCTGCAGTGCCACTTTGTGGCACGCGTGCCGCGGGTTGGCCACCCCTGCATTAGAACCTATGTTGCATTTTAGACTTTTAAATAGGCTTGTTCACTTATGCGTCTCTCTCACTTATGCGCCTTTTCTGTTGGTCCCTTTGGACGGCGCGTAAGTGAGAGTTCACTGTATATGCAGTCGAGCTCAAACTGAGATAATACTCTTTATAGTTATGCTCCACCATGTATTTGATCCAGATAATACTTTTTCGGAATTTTTTAAAAAATATTTCCCGTTCTTAAATGACCATAGAACTTTGTATTTTGTTAAAATATGTCACAAAGAGTTACCTGGTGGCGATAACTCAATTTGGTAAAAAAGTGTAGATGCGGCTTTTGCGCGTAGAACGTCAGTATGTCCCATGTACTGGAAATGAATTGCATATATGCCACTTTGGTAGGGCACAATCGAAGACCGACGGCCTAGGTTACTGTCGATGCAGTTGCACTACTAAGTGCTCAACAAATCGCTGCAGATGTCCCATTCTTAAATGACCATAAAACTTTGTATTTAGTTAAAATACGTCACAAAGAGCTACCTGATGGCAATAACGCAATTTTGTAAAAAAGTGTAGATACGACTTTTGTGCTTAGCACGGCAGTATGTTCCATGTACTGGAAATGAATTGCGAACATGCCACTTTGGCCTGTCACTTCCCGAAGTGCCCGGAAATCACTGGCCAATATTCGATGTGTTGAAGACTTCGGTGGGGCACAATCGAAGACCGGCGGCCTAGGTTACTCTCGATGCAGTTGCACTACGAAGTGCTCAACAAATCGCTGCAGATGTAAAAATAACAAACTGTTGTGCAATTCGAATTGCCATAACATTTCGTCTTGCTGTAAAAAATAATGATACTCATAATTTCCTGCAATAAAATAACTCAGTAGATAATGTGATTATCTTTTTGTTTGTTTGTTTTTTTTTCTTCAAGGGAAAGGAAATGTTCATAAAAATCGAGCAGTTTTCAGCTACTGTGAGATTCTTATTCACTAAAACTTGTTTCTTCAGACTACAGCGCACCTAGTACCACCGCACATCCTTTGTTTCGAAGGACGACCCTTGGCGCCCATGATGGGCGGATTCTTCGGAAAATTGCTGTGTGACCACGCTATAATGTGATTATCATTAGCATTACGGTATACAAACGTACAAAATGTTCTCATGGCCTTTTTCTTCTGACTTTGGCCGATTGCCTCATGCCATTTCGCGAACTGGCAGGCCAAACCACGAAATCAATTGAAGATCGCGCATTGGCCGGTCATTTTGATACGATATTGACCATTTCGCGAAATGGTGGCCAATTCGGGAACTGGCCTACTTCGGGCTTTGACCGCAACATATACAATTCAATCCGCAAAAACAGTTGGGGAAATTTTTATTTAATCACAGTATGTTTATTTTATAAGCTCGTAACTTTTAAAAAACGTTGCTTGTTTTAAAAATGCACAACACTACTCTAAAATTGCGTATCAATGTTGATAAAATAAATAATTTGTGCTTAACCCATTAATGCCTAGCGTCCTTTTAAAAGGACGGTCTAAAAAAGGGTCTGAATTTCCCCAAAATGAACATTTCAACCAAATAATAGTGTTCAATTAGTACCTTGGTATTCTTTTAATTCGTTATTAACAGATTGCAGCACATAACTATTGTAAAGTGTGTTCTGTAGCAGTTTTAATATGATCTTTATCAAGAATGACATCGTTCACAATCTCAAGAAAAAAAGCTAACTTTTCAAAGTTATTCCCAGCTTGCCAGTTTATTTTAATTGCTGATTTTATTTCTTCTTATAAAATGTCTTTTTAAATATTATATCGTAGGCAGAAAACAATTTGAGTAAAACAAGTATCTACCCTTTGGGGTCTATCGTATCTTTTGAGGGACAATTTTTCTTTCCCTAATAAAACAATTATTTTTTACATAATATGTTTTAAATTATTTTTCCTGTCCACTAAACACTTTCTAAAAAGTATACAAAATATCTTTGGAAAAAAAATAAGGCATTAATGGGTTAAAAACAACAGCAATAAAAAAGTACAAATGCGTAAGAATACTTAGACATGTCTTTCGGGTTTACAAAGAATGCATTTTTCAATCCATAAAATGTGAGCTTATATATGTAAAGACATCTGATAGAAGCCAAATGATACACAGGGAGCCCCGACCAAAGCCAATCTCTCCGATGTCTTTTTGTGCATTGAAAAAGGTGTTCCGTGTAACACCGAAAAAAGTGTCTGCGTATTCTTACATATTTGTGTTTTTTCTAACGTAGGATAAATTGATTCTGTGTCTCAAAGTTTTTTTTCATCTCAAAATTATTTAAGTGTTTTTAATTAACCAGGATTTATCTTCCTGTTAAGGCAAATAAAAATTAAATTCCTTAGAAAGTCGAGGAGAGCCGTGGTGCCATTATATTTCTACTGCAGACTACTTTTATATGAGATAGAACACCTCTACATATTATTTTAATATCTAGAACGTGTTACGTCAAGTTTTTATTGACGAATGGTTGATCAGAAGTAATTATGGCTTCGTTCTAGCATCAAACAAGTGCTGCGTCTAGTTTTTACCAACGAATTGGTCATAAGTTGGTGGCTTACATATTTCTTCTACAATCAAACAAGTACTACGCCAAACTTTCACTAGCGAATGGGTGATCAGTTGCGCGTTAGGTCATTTTTTCACCTACAAACGAGAGATCAATGATAGTTTACATATTTATTAAACATGAAATAAGTGTTGTACATGAGTCAATCCATGTCAACTGGACCATTTTTTCAAATCGTCTCCAGCCAACCATCTCCGATTTCGATTAGATTTTACAGAGATGTAGACATACCTATGAAACTAACTTGTGTAATTTTTTTGTTTCTGATATGCAAATCTGGAAGATCTATGGCATTTGCAAGGAAGTATATATCTTATTTTAAACGCAAAATCAGTGAAATTCTTCGTCAGTTCTTAATACTTTACGCAAAACCTTAATCAGAATTAAAATTTCACACAAAATTCGAAATCAGTTAATTATTATTCCTATGTTTTTTTTTTTCAAAAAGTGTTGTTATGGTTAAGTATTTTAATTGTTTTTAATCTAACACAATCAAGGTCAACTGCGTCAAAATATGTCATCAGTTTCTGGATTATATAACCTGGGTTGTGATGTTTTTAAAACTGTTTTATTTATTTTCTTTTGAAACACAGTGCATGCTCTTGTACGACGTAGCGTACCACAAACTTTTTTTTTCTTTTCAGTTTTTGAGATAAAACTATTAATGAGATGACATACTATAGGCAAAAATGATATTATTCTTCCATCATACGCAGTATAATTAAAAATCATTTTATTGCATTATGTTTTAACAGAATAACCACAAAAAACCACAAGCTGTTTACTGACTCAGAGCTAGTAGATTAAAAGATAAAATGCAACAGAAAAAAATAAACACCAACCGCTTTTTAAATTAAAATTCCACCAAATGCAATTCAAATTAAGCTCAACAACCTCATTAATGCTCTTAAAAAACCCCAAATCATTCGCAGCCTCCGGAATAAGATTATTTCATTTAACCTTATTAAGGCTGCCGACTCCGACCATTTTTCCTCTCAAAATGAAATGGAAAAAATTGCAGAATAGCTTGGAAGCAATTTACCTCAAGTGACGTTTAGTGCTGCAGTGCTATTACTTTGCCTTGGCTATTTATGGGGGATTAAGATAAATCCCTCCACGTCGGAGACGAATTCGCAATTCCCCAGGATTACCGCTTGCTTTGTTTCGTTTTATGTGCTGCTCTGACATTATCTTAACTTTAAGAAGAATATGTTATTTGCAAAAATGTAACCCGTCATTTCTGGGAGGGAATCTTTTTGAGCTTTGTGTAATGAAATGGGAGAGATAAACATTGGGAGTATCTTCCGAAAAATGAAGCGTAATTCAAAGTGAATTTTATGTACCTAAGGGAGTAAAGTAATGGAATTGTTGCTTTATGATATGTGATGGTAGTTCCATCAATGTTGTTTTAAGATGCATTAGCTTTTTTTTTTACTGACTAGATTTGTTTTTGAAGATTTTTTTTTGTAAATAAATCTCTAAAATATGTTAGAATGTTTCGAGGCTTTTTTACAACTCATTTTGTGTTGGAAATTTATCATAAGTAATAATAGCACGGTATTTCTTCCTTGAAATACAAGAAAAAGTTAAAACATTTAAGTCATATTAAGTCATTTAAATCATGACATTAGTATCTTCCGAAAAATGAAGCGCAATTCAATAAATCAAGTGAATCTTATGTACCTAAGTGAGTAAAGTAGTGGAATTGTTGCTTTATGATATGTGATGGTAGTTCCATCAATGTTGTTTTAAGATGCATTAAGTTTTTTTACTGGCTAGATTTGTTTTTGAAGAAATTCATTTTTTTAATAAATAAATCACGAAATATGTTAGAATCTTTCGAGGCTTTTTTATGACTCATTTTGTGTTGGAAGTTTATGATATGTTGAAATAATGGGACGTTTCTTCCTTGAAGTAAAAGCAAACGCTAAAACATTTACATGCAAAATGGGATTGAATCACAAAAAGTAGCGTATCTTAGCAAACATAAAAAATGTCTCGTTTGACAACAGTATCCGTAAACAAGTTTAAATTTTGCATCAGGCAAACACGTGCCTGAATTAATGATTCATGTCTATCGGAATCGAATATTTTTATAGAGAAAAACTTTGCATCACAAGAAAAATTTCTTTTTTTCAAGGAATCTGTTGAATCAGGTATTTAAATTTGATTTCAAAAACATAATACTAAATGGTTTTGGTTAACGTTAATTACCTCTATTTTCATTCCAAGGTTTGAATTTAAGGTATAAAACAATAGTTGGATAAAGTAAATAATTTGGAAATCAAACCTAGACATGGCACGAAAGAAAAATTGGATGTTATGTATAAAATAGTGAGAGTATAATAACATTTTCCATGAATTTAAAGTAGCTTATTTAGGAAAGAAACAAACTCTACATGATTAGCTAGTTTAAATATCATTACGTTGGAAAACAAAAGGAGTCATTAAATCGGAAAATTAAAGGCACAGAATCATTATTATGCACCGCAGCCAAAAGAGATTAAGGGTTTATATATATATATATATATATATATATATATATATATATTAAGAAACTATGAATTAAAAACTATAAAAATTAACCATGTTACTGACAAGAGTACCAAGTGTACAAGTACTTCTATTAACTAAAAGCCATAAACTTCACTCTATTGCGAATTTTAAAAATATAGGGCACTTGTCATGGACTTTGAGTTTTTAAGAAACATTTAAAAATATTTTTCAAAATATTTTGACTACTTGCAACATTGCTTCATACACATAGATTTGAGTTAATCCGTTCACAAAAATGTTTTTATGACGCAAATTATTTATTGCTTTAACCGATACCTCTTTGTTCACAATTGCTTCAAAACGTATGCAAAAAAAAAAAAAAATGCTTTTCTAAGTAATCTTTACAATGCTTCAATCGATTAATGCAACGAACAATCTCTTTAATGCATACGGAAAAGCAAATAAATAATAAAGAATAATAGCCTTTCTACTAGATTATCTTCAAGAAAAAAATACGATCAAAGACAGAGGCATTTTTTACGTTCAAGTTTACTTAATGTATAGGAAAAACAGAGGATTTTCTAAGATAAAACGGAGTATAAAGGGTAGAATCCCCGGGTATTCGCGGCCTCTATATCAACCCGAAGAAGCCTGATTGCGCTGTAAATCTTTCAAAGCCATCCATGGCCCATTGTTGGAAATACGTGTTTTATGCAGTTTTATTCTCAAATCCTTCATTCCTACTAATAGAAGGGAATGGCCGAGGAATAAAACTCGTTTTCATTGCCTAAAATTTATAGCATTGTGTAAATTAGATGTGAATCCAGTGGCGGCATCGGGGAAGTTTGCTTCTAAATTGGATTTCAGATTGAGCCTGCTGTAAGGCAATATAGGAACAATGAAATTTTTGGACGATATTTTAGTCCTGGCCACTGTCTTAGACAGATGAGCTTCTTCTCTTTTACGACGTAAAGCGTTTTGTTGGGAAATCGTTACCTGTGAGCATTAAACTTTTGGAAATTGGTGGATGAAAGTGTAGTAAAACTAAGATTATATTTACTTTTAAAAATATTATTTGTTTTGTTTTTTTCTGTTACAAATACGTGGATAAATGCATTTTATATTTTGATTCACACTGAATTTAAAAAAAAAAAAGGAACTAGAAGCTTAAGATTTTTGATAGTATGATTGTTACAAAAAATTTCAAAAAGAAATAAGCACGGTTTTTTTACATTAAATTATAAAAATGTAAAGTTATAAAATAAGTTTTCAATTTAAATGATTTTTAGCTTACAGGAAAGGATTTTTTTTTTGTTTTAAACGAAGTTAACACATCCAAAGTGTCATTATTTTCGTAAATATTGTTAATATTTAATTTCAAGGGATTAAATTGGACAGTTATTCCTGAATTGTGGTGTTGTTTGTTTAGTTTGAAAAGTTCAAAAGATGTATTGCTGTTTAACGTTTGACCTGAGAATAATGTTTTTGTAATTGTTTTGCAAAATTCACGATGAACAAGTTGAAATACAGACATATATAATGTTGCGTAAAATTAAGTAGAAACAAGAAATTCATTCTAAATTATCGTTTACATCGAGGTTCTCTAAAAGTCCAACATTACTGCAATTTATAACATTTTAGTACGTTTTTTAATTTTTCAACATTCTGTAAGGAAATTCCTCAACATTAGAGATTATGGATATTTATGTTCCAAAGTGATCAGTTACTTAAACAATATGGATTCCTAACAAGCTTCAAATTTTAGTATTTGTTGCTTATGTCAAACCAAAATTTTGAGATTTCACAAATGAAAAATAAAAATACGAAGCTTTCAAGTATCATAAAGCACTGATTGCAATGAAAGAAAATGTAAATAATCATAGCTCTTAGTTATATAACAATAGCTCTTAGTTATATGTTTACCGATTTGAAATTCGTTGCCTTATGGATTACAAAAACTGATGTCGTGCTTCAAAAACTACATGACAATAAAGTTTACAAATACCTTTGTGCTGTTGATGTAGAGAAAAAAACAACACTAAGGAAGCACAAATAAGCAGGGATACTGCAGACACGTGTTTCGGGGCTACTACTACTTTTATTGGATGGTTCTTCATAGTAAAGATCACACTTCTTGCATTGAAAAAGGGGTTCCTTGTAACCCGAAAACACGTGTCTGCAGTATCCCTGCTTATTTGTGCCTTCTTAACGTTGTATTTTTCTCTACAAAGGACAATAGTTAACTTACCTTCTCTACAGCATTTTGCAAAGGAAGACGTTTTGTGACAGTAACTGCTTGGTGGACACCGCTTAGCGTTTTCCCCGTCACCGCAAAAGTATTCTTTGCCATTTACAGGATTCAACAATGGAGGCTCGCCGTCGCAAGGTATGTCTTTGTATTCTGAAAATAGTTAATCAAAATGTTTGAGCTATAGTATTTTCCCTGTCAACATAAATTAAAATATTAATGCTACATGTTAATTTCATTTTCAAAGTCATTCACAAGTTCGGCATTCATGGTATTATAGAAATTTCAATTTAATTGTTTCTTTCTTATAGCGCTCCAACACGAAATATCAAGGAAGGTCAAGAAAAATAGGAGCCAGAGGATCAACCTTTGATTTTGACGGGAACGAGCGGGAAAGGAGTTATAAAAGAAAAGTTACACACAGAAAGAACTTTGAACCTTAGCAAGTTCTAAGATTTGTCTTATCAGCAAATGCATTAATGCAATGCTAAAATAAATCGCAGTACGTTGCTTTAGTCTGCTGGATTGCTATTATCAAGCTTTGAGTGCTCCTAAGATAAATCCAAAGAGAGTCAGGAATGACAGTGTGATGCATATGGAAGCCCGGGTTAAGTAATATATCATCATCTCATTCGGAAGACATTGATGGCTGCCCTAAAGTCAGGCTACTCCGAAAAAGAGCTAATGCAGTCAGAAGCACAGCTCGATGCAGAGGGTTATTATAAAAGGGATGGTAAGTAAATTATATTTGACATTTCGTGCATGAAGTAGATGAATCGGACTTTACTTCAGCTGCAATCCTGAATAAAAATTAAGAACATTCCGCCTTGAAGTTGCACTACTTTTGATGGATAGTAATGCCATTTGTGAGTAAAATTATTTGGTATGATTGCAAAGCACTCTGCTGATTTCAGGATACTCTCCAAAGATAAAACAATCTACAGCACATGATTTTCCCTAAAGTTCATACATTATTCATGAAGTATGTACCTATAAATTGTTTGAAATATATTTAAACGTAAGTTTATACATATGTTGTTCAATTCATGAAAAACAGAATTTTGGGCGAAAAATGATTAAGAAATTATCTATTTTTTGAAACACTGTTAGCACGTTAACAATCTCCTTGTTTTCAAGAAAACGGTCATAAAGGACTCATTTTCCTTAATTCAAGAAAAGTACACAACCAAACATGTTTGCATAATATAAGTATTCATTTTCAATCTTTGGAAGTTGTTTTAGCATAAACTTAACACATTTCAGCCTGCAAATATGTCAATGCACAAGAATCAGGAGACGAAAGCTCAGCTCAAGTTTTAACGGGACCGAAAGGAAAGCGGTTAGAAAAGAAAAAAAATTATACATAGAAAGATCTTTGAACCTTAACAAGTTCTAAGATTTGTCTTGTCAGCAAATGCATTAATGCAATGCTAAAATAAATCGCAGTACGTTGCCTTAGCCTGCTGGATTGCTATCATCAAGCTTTGAGTGCTCCTAAGATAAATCCAAAGAGAGTCAGGAATGACAGCGTGATGTATATGGAAGCCCGGGTTAAGTAATACATCATCATCTCATTCGGAAGACATTGATGGCTGCCCTAAAGTCAGGCTACTCTGAAAAAGAGCTAATGCAGCCAGAAGCACGGCTCGATACAGAAGGTTATTATAAAATGGATGGTAAGTAAATTCAAGTTGACATTTCGTGCATGAAGTAGATGGATCGGACTTTATTTCTGCTGCAATCCTGAATAAAAATTAAGAACATTCAGCTTTGACGTTGCACTACTTTTGATCGATGGCAATTCCATTTGTGAGTAAAGCTATTTGCTATGATTGCGAAGCACTCTGTTGATTTCAGGATACTTTCTGCAAGGATTAAACAACACTTAATTTCGTTGAACATTAACATTCCTTGTTTGCACCACCTTATTTTCTTTAAACAACATGAATTATTCTTATTTTTGTAAGTAAATTATGTGCTATACACTTAAATATACAGACACATTACATATGCCTATACACATATTGTCAGACAAATATAGTTGAAAATTTTTCGATTAAATTTTCAAGATGTGGTTTTTGTGACACTCTCATTAAATTGAATGCTAGAAGTTTTTCTAGTGTTTTCCTACTTTCTAGTACGGTGAGGCATAAAACCTTACAAGTTTTACTATCAAAATATATTCTGCGGAATGATATTTTGAAACATCTTTAAAGCTTTGGGGTTTTTTTTAAACAGAAAACAAATCAGAAATGTAAATACGGCAATCGTGATTTCACTAACGCAACAAAGAAGACACTGCAAAAGTTGTAGCAATTTTCTCCCGATTTCAACCTGAAACTACTATTGTAAGGCAAACTAAAGGAAAGCATGATATTCTTTAGCATGTGACTTAAATTAGTACTTTAATAAAAGTAATACTCGTAAAAATGTTATGGAGTTTTGTTTGTTTAAACAATAAAATAAGAAACGCTATTATTGTAGATTTTTTCCTCTATTGATGATTTGACTGCCATGTTTTCCCCATATATTAAATATATTTCCTAAAGATAAAATGAATCAAAAAATAAATTTTAATTAGAATACTTATTTTGAAAGAAATTTGTCTAGTATCGAGAAGTTAGGTATGTCTCTGCTTTCGGTAGCTTTTTCCCCCAAAATACAAAAATGTTCGCATGTCACGTAGCGCATGATCTGCCATTTCAGATCGGTCATTTATCCCTTCAAAGCTTGAATGTAGGGAAAAACTGAGAGAAACACCATCCTCAAACGCTACAGGGGAGCCTTCGACACACAGTAATAATTTTTAAACTGGTTTTTTCTTCAAAGGTAAATGAAGAAGACCTCTACAAATGAGGGTCCTGTTCATCAGCCTGAATCCTTTTTCACACAACGAAAACAATTGATTGTGATATGTAAAAAAAATTACTTTTCCAAGTAGCAAGACATCCGCTGCGGATGGATTCGCGAATTTTTTTTACGAAAAAAAAGGAAAAAAAAAACACGCAAAGGGTGTTTGAAAAAACAAACAACTTAGAAATATTAGAAACTATGAATGTATTAACACTTTAGCACACTAGTAAGATGTCTTACTGTCATATCTTGGATAACAAGTCGTATTGTTGCTCTCAGACGACGAATTGACAATATTATGTTAGATATTTTAGTATTTGATCTCTTTTTTAGCCCACTTTCCCGTTAAAAATAAAAGAAAGACGAAAAAAGTATGAAAAGTGGCTAAATGCATCTAAAAAAATATCGCCAAGTCCAAAAAATATCGCCAAGCTCAAAAAATATAAAAAAGTCAAAAAAAAAAAAAAGTCAAAAACAAACAAAAACGAAAAATAATATCAGAAAATTAAAAATTGGAAAGTAGGGTATTGGGATGAGGAATTTGTGCGTCGGTCTGTCTGTCGGTCGGTCGGTCGGTCAGTCTGTCTGTCCCCCCTAATAACTTTTGAATGAACATTCCGATTTGAATAAACTTTTTTTGTTGGAAAGGTCTCGGCGAGTACAGATCATTTCCATATTTGATTTTTCGATTTGAACAATTTTTGGTTCAACTTTGAACCGTTCAAACAACCTGTCCCGCGATACCAACTTTTTAGTGAACAGTCCGATTTCAATAAACTTTTTTTTGTTCAAAAGATCTTATCAAGGATACTTCATTCCCGTATTTACATTTCCAATTTGTACAATTTTTCGTTCAACATTGAACCGTTTAAACAAGCTGTCACCCCTAATAACTTTTGAGTGAACAGTCCAATTTTAACAAACTTTTTTTTTTCGGAGGGTCTCAGCAAGGACACTTCATTTCCGTATTTAAATTTTCCATTTGAGCATTTTTTCGCTCAACATTGAACCGTTCAAGCAACCTTTCCACACCTAATAACTTTTAAGTAAACCGTCCGAATTGAATAAACTTTTTTTTTTTTTGTTGTTCGAAAGATCTCGGAGAGGCTCATTCCCATACTCCGCTGTTTGATTTGAACCATTTTTTGTTCAATATTGAACCGTTCAGAAAAAAACTTAACATTAGAGCCAACGAGGAAATTTAAGTTGAATGTTGAGCCTGAACTTAAAGGCAGATTTCCTTCAAACTAACTTTGTAAGAAAATGGTTTTGATAAATAATGTATTGCAAAGTACTTTTCTGAATTATCTTCCGTGAGGATTCCGACTCCGACTCCGCAAACATGGCGGAAATGCAGGCTAAAAAAATGACTGACTGTGCAGACGATTTTTTGCTTATTTATTTATTCGTTTTGTGTTATTTATTATTTTTTTTCGACAGACAATTTTTTCTGTAACAAAAATTTTTCATTCACGAGGGCATTTTATTCTTTATTTATACTTAACAACTGGCAACGGATTAAAAATTAAATTTGAGACATTTTATTAAGGGACGAGTTTTTTTTTCTTTGATAAAATGTGTTTTGATGTTCTTTATACTTTTATTTATTTATTTATTTACTTATTTATTTTTTGAAGACGATTGAGGAATTTTTCTACGGAAAAACTGTAACAGTTACATTTTTTAAAAGGCACAAAACTTTATTTATTCATTTATTTCCTTTTTACGTGTCTATTTCATCTGATGAGAAGGGAATATTTTGTTTTTAGAAATCAGCTTTAAGTGCTAAAAAGGTATGTTTGACATAATTTTCAGTCTTAGATAATCAAGAGAATAATGATCACATGCTAGAATGCCGATGTCGATGTACGGGAAAGTAGGCTCGTTTAGTTCTTGACAGAACTTCTTGTTTTTCATTAAAAGTTAACTCAAAATGTTTATTGTGTTACTAATATAATGGTTTAAATTAATTTCGTAACAACTTGTGCAGTGATTCGAAAAGTCTGACTTGAATGGTGTGGTTCCAGGTTCGAATCTCGGACATGGAAGTATTTTCTCTCTCCTGCCCTTGCCTTTTCTTTGTGTGAATGTGTTGTTACGCTTTGAACTGATACCTGCTCTGTAAATGGGCCCTTATGGCATGTGTGTACTGTGGAAGTGGGACTTCACATCATATTTCGGTACATCTGAAAAAGTGAAGCAGATCACCCCCATATTGCCAGCTTAGCTGGCACAAGACAACAACAACAGCACAATGTAAGGCTGAGAAAGACATTCGAGTTTCTGTGAACAATATAAACCCTCTTAAAATAATAAAAGAAATGTAGAAAAAAAAAAGTCGCATTCAACAAAGAAAATACAAAGAAAAATCTTACCTTCGCACATTTTCATTGGTAAAATATAGATTTGTTCTTGATTTCGGCATGATTCTTCTTTCAAGTTGCAGTCATTCATATGAACTTGGTTGTCCGAACCGCAGACAGGTTCTTTGCTAAGAGGACAGTTGAAATCGCACACACACACAGGGAGATTGTCAGCGTTATATTCACAGGTTGCTCCAAATTTGCAATTCTTTTCTATGCATCCTCTGCCAGCAGAACTCATGTCTGAAAAATAGTTGGACATAACAAGTCGAGGATAAAATATCTGGGTGCTAAACCTGTAAACAAAAGGCACTTACTATAAGACCATTTAAGGGGCAAGTGGATAAAGGTGATAGGTGACAATTTTCAAACTTAGTTTTTACCATGAATGAAGGTTGATAAGTTCATCAGTATCATGTCCCCTTAGTCACAGAAATGGTTGGTAACTAAGAATATGACATCATTTTACCCGTTGAGTAAAATCCATAAATAAAAAAAAATAACACAACATTTTTCTTTGAAAGCTTTTTCTAGAAATTTTTTAAAAATGTCTCATATCAACTGTATCCTCTTGTCCCTTCAATTTTTTGTCTCTTCTGTAAGCTGTTGAATAAGTTAAAAGCAGTTTTTTTCCAGACAGTTTTCTTGTATTAGCTTTAGTATTTAATTTTCTTAAAGTAGTTTTAAAAATCTTTTAATATAAATGCCCCCTTTAAAAATTTTGAAAGTTGGGGTATTTAAAATTTGATTTTATTAAAAAAAGAATAAAACCACAATGTTTTTTCCTCTCAACAAAAAAAGCGTGGAAGAGAAAAGTAAATTCTTGTCTTATCTGTTATGATGGTAGTCTTATCTTCTTCCATTAGTTAAACATTGAAGGGATGTACAAAAGAATCCTACGTTTCTTTCAACGTATGCTTAGCCAAAATTTACTCAATGCCTCAAATATTTCCTACTTTTTACTTTTGAAGAGGGACAAAAGAATCTGATACTAAAACCCTCGATTTATGACATTTTGATCTCAGAATAACTCCTTCGCAGAGATTTACTCTGAGCCTTTTTTTTTTTTTTTTTTTTACTATATGAACTTTCTCTGGCAACAAGCATTGTCAATATCTCCCGTTTTTCTCTAAACTTTTACATTTATACTCCATTATCCGCTGAAGTTGTTAAGAGGAAGAAAAAGATGTAACGAAAGCAATGGCCAAAAAAAAAAAGAATCTCCAAAACTTCCGCTCCTTTTTATGAAACATTCATGCGACCTAAACACATTTTTGCGGAACTGGTATAAATACATTGTTGCTATATGCGGCGAAATAATATGATGACTGTTGCGAATTTTTGAGTAAGCCTTTGTCACGGATTTGATGCCAATCTCGTTTCACCTTTGGGAACGGAAAGCTGAAAATGTCTTTTTATACGCATTTTTAGATGTAATTTTTTTTTTCAAAAATAAAAGCATCAAATCTTTTTTGTGGGAATAATGCATAAGGTAAAAAGAAGTTCAATACAGTTTTTCTTCTTAAGTTGTTTTGTATTTATAAAATTTGTGTTGAAACACTAAGGTAACGTTTACATGTAAGCTAATGTAATTCGGAAGGATATTTCTTTTAAAAAAACCTTGAATTTATTATTGAATAATCTAAAATATTTAACGTTAGGTAATAAAATTAAAAAAAAAATATTTTATAGTTTTTAAAACCCTAAAATGTATGATATGAAATGTATGATAGGGTATTGAAAAATGATATTTATATTTTGGGGGTACTCGTCAGTGCACCTCTTAGTTATGTGGAAGGAAAACGAAGCTTGTAAAATTTAAACCTTCTTTAAAATACCATACAATATTGCACCAACAAGTAATATTTTTATTATATTCTGTTAAATTAACCATTTATATATTTTGGTAAAAATTTATCCATCGCGAAAAATATAACTTGGAATTTTATAAATTTTCTACTAAATAAAATTTTCAAAGACCCTTTTTAAAAAATTCTTAAGTAAAATTTAGCATTATTTAAACATTAAAAATGTTTTAAAATGCTATAAATACACATTTTTTTTCTTCTTTTTTACACTTATTAATTAAAAATAATTGGAGCAAGAAAATACAAAGCATAAACCACGATTTAGTTGCACGTGAAAATATTTTAAAAAGAGTCAGATTGCACGATTACAATTCTAAATTACTATTATTGAAAGAAAGATTACAATTACGATTACACAGAAATACTTGATTAAAATTACGATTACACGATTACGAGCGTCCTATTTTCAAATTATGCTTATGATTACGATTACAAAAAAAATGTAATCGATTACGCGATTACGATTACGTAATCGGCGATTACTCCATCCTTGACACGGACACAAGGGCAAACACAATTTATCGGTTTAAAAACATGTTTTATAATACTCTTTCGATTGCCACTCATTTAGGTTTTTTTAAATATTACACTATAGTAATGTTTGTTGGTATTAATATCTCAGAATTTTGTGTTAGAAATGCCCTATCCAGACGATAATTATCCTACAGATGCTTAAAACGGTTACATATGTTTCAGAATAACTACTTGCCTTTTAACAGTGTTAATCATGGCTATTGTGCTGCAATGAGAAAAGTTGAAAGTTTTTGTCACAGAGAAAGTACTTTTCTTCAGTAAAATATTCATCACACTACGATATGTGGACACTAGTTAAGGCAACGGAATCCTGCCAGTTCCATAACGCTGCTACACTAGGTGGCCAAAAGTATCCGGACACTTTCAAAAATTCACATTTTTACATATAGCTCGAGAAATAAGTGATCAATTGTTCTGCAATTTTAGTCATACAAAATATAGACTTCACCGAACATTTCCAAGTTGAAATTAAATTACCCTTGCATTTGGGGGACGACAAGAAGGGGATTGAAAGAAAAACCGCTTTTTGACCATAACTCTTCGAAAATAGCTTGGAATAAGCTATCAATTTCAGTAATTAATTAGCATACTATGTATAATTACTGTACAAATTTTTATGAACGTACCACTCTTACTTCTGAAGATATGAAACATTTTTGAAAAAACGGCAATTTTATTTGAAGGGTTTTTGCTTATAACACGCAGAGTTTTTGATCAAACCTTATCACAAATCAGGAAAGATGACAAAATATAAGAGAAAGAACATACTAAAACGGTAAATAAAAATATTAAAAATTCGATGAGATATGAACGTTAAAAGGAAATAATTTTTCACGGCGCATGCGCGAACGACAGAAATTTATAACTACAAAAATATTGTAGCCTGATTTATACTGCATCTTATAAAAAAAGTTCCAGTTGAATATCATGAAAAATGAAAAAGATATCAGCGATCTAGTGAGCGGTATTTCATTCATTCGCAGACAATACATAAATAGTGAGGGGTTGTCCACAAATAGTGTGGTAACAATCGATCTTTTTTTTTTAATGTTAAATTGTATACAGTTTGAAAATTTATATTCGGCATTGTCGTCACATTCCGTCTGTTCGGCCAAAAAGACCTTATACGTAGGTTTCCAAAAGTATCTGGACACCCTCTGAAACGCTGGTTTTGAACGACGACGCAATAACCTTTAATTTAAAAATAGCTCTTTGTGGACAGACCCTCACTATTTATGTATTGTCTGCGAATGAATGAAATACAGCTCACTAGATCGCTGATATCTTTTTCATTTTTCATGATATTCAACTGGAACTTTTTTTATAAGATGCAGTATAAATCAGGCTACAATATTTTTGTAGTTATAAATTTCTGTCGTTCGCGCATGCGCCGTGAAAAATTATTTCCTTTTAACGTTCATATCTCATCGAATTTTTAATATTTTTATTTACCGTTTTAGTATGTTCTTCCTCTTGTATTTTGTCATCTTTCCTGAAGTTGTGATAAGGTTTGATCAAAAACTCTGCGTGTTATGATCAAAAACCCTTCAAATAAAATTGCCGTTTTTTCAAAAATGTTTCATATCTTCAGAAGTAAGAGTGGTACGTTCATAAAAATTTGTACAGTAATTATACATAGTATGCTAATTAATTACTGAAATTGATAGCTTATTCCGAGCTATTTTCGAAGAGTTATGGTCAAAAAGCGGTTTTTCTTTCAACCCCCCTCTTGTCGTCCCCCAAATGCAAGGGTAATTTAATTTCAACTTGGAAATGTTCGGTGAAGCCTATATTTTGTATGACTAAAGTTAAAGAACAATTGATCTCTTATTTCTCGAGCTATATGTAAAAACGTGAATTTTTGAAAGTGTCCGGATACTTTTGGCCACCTAGTGTATTAGGATTGGCGTAGCCTTCGTAATGAGACCAGGTTAGGTTCTCTCTAACTGTAGGAAATTGAGATTTAGTTTCTGGAAAGTTGATTTTACTCCAGCGGGTTGCTCAAAAGTTCATGTCGGTAGCATGTACCAAGACTAGGTGTTTTCTAAATGCATTTACACTACTGGACAAAAGTACTACCAGTTTGAGAAGACTTTCTTAAACATAAAACCTACAAAAAAACTACTCCCAATTCAACTCATACTGTTTTATGTCACAATGTTAAAATTAGTTTAAAAACAAGATATGTTTGAGATATTAACGCAAGTAGTTATTAAATTTCCTTAAAAATACAGAATAAAATGTTCATTTTGTCAGAAATTGCAGTTTATTTCTGCACGCCTTAAGTCGCATAAAATAAAGGCATAGCTTTGAACTTCTTTGAGCAGAAACAAAATAATAAGTAGGTTGAACTGAGCCAGAAAAATATTATTTTTGGGCCCCCTTATGTTTGATTAAAGTATCTGCTTTTTCAGACAGATAATGCGCAAGGTTTTTCAACCATTCTCTTGTTAATTCATTGTGCAAACGGCACTTATTGTTTCTTCAAACTTTTTTCTCAATTTACGCTCAAAAATAAGTTTCATTTAAAAAAAAATGGTGGCTTATCTTGAAAAAAAAAGCAACAGCTTTCTCAAACTTGCAATACTTTTGGAAAGTAAGGCAGTTGTCTTAGAAATGTTTCTAAAATTGTAATTGTAATTGTAGTAATTGCTTTATCTTAAACTAGCTGCGTGGCACGACGTTGCATGGGCGATCTTAATGAAGGAAAGCGATGTCAAGTGACGCATCCGCTTTCGATAGAGCAAGAAACTCGCCGCCGTGGCGCATCTCTGCGGCCAGCGCCCTCTACACACCCAGTTGTCAAAACAACACCTTTAATGAACGTGCTTTTTGATCATTATTATTTTTAAACTATAAAAATAACTTTGACGTATAGAATAATGTTATATAGACGTAAGCCTTCCTGATAAAATGGACTATTGAACGCAGAAAGAATTTTTTAATTCGAACCAGTAGTTCTTGACAAACAAACAAACAAACAAACAAACTCTCCAGCTTTTTGTTATTAGTATAGATTTATGTTAAATCTAATTTTGAACAAACAACGGACTGGATCGAAACTGTCCATCGATCGTACTGTCCATCAGGGCCCGATTAAGATATTACTGGGTCTTAGGCCAAACACTTTTTTGGGGAGCCCTGCACTGAGGATTCACAATTTTAGGAATTGGACAAACAATTTTAGCCTTTGATTAGAGTAATTCCAGTCATTTGAGGGCCCTAACTTGTGGGGGCCCTAGGTCACGTCCTAGTTGGCCTATTCAGTAATCAGGCCCTGCTGTCCATGGCACTAGATATGATAAAATCTAACACTTACCTTGACCGGAACTTCCCACATCTTCACACTCGCCGTAAAATAATACTGTAAAGTCTTGACTCCTGATGCAAGCTTCTCTCCGCATCTCACACTCGTTATGATATGTCGTGCCGTCACTGGCGCATACAACTTCGTAGTTTGGAGGACAGTCAACAGGACATACGCAGTGCCCATTCTCACACCGAGCACCGTATTTGCAGTGGACATTTTGGCACAAATCTGAAAATTAAAGCAATTGCTATTAAAACCAGAACGTGTTTTAGAAATGAAATACATAGAGACGTATCATTAAATAACGTATGAAATCCGCAAATTTGATTAAAAAATTAAATTTGACACCTGAAATTTAATTAATGTGTTACTTAATGACGAAATGTAATAGGTGGATATGTTGCCATGTGTGTGGGCGGTCGCGTGTTTGTGCTCCTTCGCTTTCATGTCCTGCATGGTGGACAGCAGGTTCGGGTTGGTGGAGCACCGAGACGCGAGACGTTGTTAGACTACCAATCTAAAGGAAGAACTGCATGACATGTGAGGTCAGAAAAATCAACGCATATAGCAGTTTGCCGTTGCTCAAAAAGGAAGAAGAAATGAGGAAAAATAAAACTAAAAAAAGGGAAGCAAATGCACCCACCCACAGCTCGATCATAGCATCCTAAGACTGCAGTTTCGTCCTTATTATGGACTCCTCAGTTAGGAATAGTCAATGATCGAGCCGGAGGAAAAAATCCTATTAATGAAGCAAAGATAGTCAACAAACTGGCAGATAAAGTGACTACCAGTTTGTTGGCTATCTTTGCTACATTAAAATGATTTTTTCCTCCGGCTCAAAAAGGGAGAAGAAATGAGGAAAAATAAAACTAAAAAAAGGGAAGCAAATGCACCCACAACTCGATCATAGCATCCTAAGACTGCAGTTTCGTCCTTATTATGGACTCCTCAGTTAGGAATAGCCAATGATCGAGCCGGAGGAAAAAATCCTATTAATGTAGCAAAGATAGCCAACAAACTGGCAGATAAAGCGAATTTATCTTACCAGCGAGCGTCCGTTACCAGCGTAAGATAAATTCACTTTATCTACCAGTTTGTTGGCTATCTTTGCTACATTAAGAAGTTTTTTTCCTCCGGCTTAAAAAGGGAGAAGAAATGAGGAAAAATAAAACTAAAAAAAGGGAAGCAAATGCACCCACAACTCGATCATAGCATCCTAAGACTGCAGTTTCGTCCTTATTATGGACTCCTCAGTTAGGAATAGCCAATGATCGAGCCGGAGGCAAAAATCCTTTTAATGTAGTAAAGATAGCCAACACACTGGTAGATAAAGTGGATTTATCTTACCAGCGAGCGTCCGTTACCAGCGTAAGATAAATTCACTTTATCTTACATTAAGAGGATTTTTGCCTCCGGCTCGATCATTGGCTATTCCTAACTGAAGACGAGGAGTCCATATTAAAGACGAAACTGCAATCTTAGGATGCTATGATCGAGCTGTGGGTGCATTTGCTTCAGTTCTGCCTCAGCCCTGGATTATGGGCGGTAACTCATTGCATAAAAAAGGGAGTCCTTTTGTGAGCAAGATGCAAGTTTCTGCAATTTGTTGCACCTTTGTGCAGATTATACGTTGCTCAATTATTTGTTTCAAAATATATCTCATTTTCTTTTTTTTTTTACTGTTTTACAAAGTGACATTTTTTATTGTCATTTTGTGCTTTGCTGCAACGCTTGCTGTTCTGTTTTAGTGCATAACGAACAGCTGGGACGAAACAACTAACATTCTTTTCAGTTCTTTCAATAACAGGGAAATAATTTTAAACAGTGATGTTGTTATGTTCAAAACATTTCCTAAACAAGATTTTAAAGAACTGCTCGTAGTGTAAACGTTCTTTCATTTAGTCAGTACAGATCTCTTAAGAAATTTGATAATATCAAAAAAATATCTCCTTGAAATAACTTTAATCATTTTAAGTATGAATTTAACATCTTTAGTTTTAAGTTTATTTCATTTAAAAAATGCAGGCTTTTAGATTTGAGGCTTAGCGATACAGTATTTTTTCGTATTTTAGTATGAAAGCTCTCTCCCTCTCTCATTTCATCTCTCTTCATTTATATACACATACACAATTGAAATTCCAAATTTAAACGCAAAAAGTAACCTAGGATCAAACCGGAAACTTTTCAATTAACTCTAAAATGCTGTAATATCTGACTTACCCTTTACTTTTGCCACCCATTTCAAGCTAATAATTAAAACCTCTATGTATAGTTAAAACGGCACGGTATAAGTAATATTTACTTATACCGTGTATTAAAATTACTTTAAAACAATTGAACTATACATTTTTAATAAGAACATCTCGTTTCGAAAATTTAATTAAAAGAAACGTGCGTCCCAAAAAACGCAATATTTTAATTTCCTTACCTAGAAAAATGCCAAGAAATTATACTCTTACTTGTTTCAACTTAATGAATCATTTTTGCGGAACTTTCACTACCCTCCAAATGAAGCACTTTCAAGGCATTTCCGTAGCTTCATATCAGGAAATCCTTTAAGTTTTCTAAAGCTTTTAAACATTTTATTTTCCTCCAGAATTTATACATAATGACCTAGATTTTCGAGTATCCTTTCCTTAAAATGTGTACCTTTCTTTGAAAGGAACAAGATTAATAACTTAGGATAAAGACGAACATGAAAATCGTTCTTGTAAACGATAGAAACACTCCAAGTAAGAGTGCATATCATGAATTTAAATTAGAAGTCTCGATACTGATGTCATATTTGAATCTAGCTGCTACTAATGAGTGGCTTCAAGACGCATCTTGAATAGTTTTTGGTTGTTTTATGACTCTTATGATAATGGTTCTTTAATTACACTAGAATGTGAGATACTTGTAATAAAAAATGTAAGTGATAAAGGAACAAATGATTTTGATGCTCGCAGTAAAAGATGAAAAAAGGATAAATTGTATTTGTTACATTTGCTCATGACTAAAAAAATTTTTTTTAATGCTTTGGTTATAATAACAATAATAGTAATAAAAATAAATATAAATAGTAATGTAAATAAAATAAAAGCTAATAGTGTGAGTTTTTTAGAAGCGTACTGTTTAAAAAAATTCGGTCTGTAATTTAGTTAAGCTGACAGTAATGATGTTATTGTCTTGTACGAACTAGGCGAGCAATGTGAGGTGCGCTGCTTCACTTTTCCATCTGAACCGTCGTTTGGTGTCAATTCCGACTTCCACTGTACACATATGCCATAAGGACCCGTTATATATATGGTACAGATATTACGGTACAGATGGAAAACTTAACGGGTCCTTATGGCATATATGTGTACAGTGGAATTCGGAATTCACACCAAACGACGGTACAGATGGAAAAGTTAACGGGTCCTTATGGCATATGTGTACAGTGGAAGTCGGAATTCACACCAAACGACGGTACAGGTGGAAAAATTAACGGGTCATTATGGCATATGTGTACAGTGGAAGTCAGAATTCACACCAAATGATGGTACAGATGGAAAACTTAACGGGTCCTTATGGCATATGTGTACAGTGGAAATCGGAATTCACACCAAACGACGGTACGGATGGAAAAGTGAAGCAGCGCATCCCACATTGCTCGCCTAGCACAATTTTACTACAGGTTACTACTCGCTACACCGGCAGCCGTTCACAGTACAACAACACATTCCTACAAAGAAAGGATAAGAACAAGAGAGAGAAAGTATATCCATGCCCGAGCCAGGATAGAATTCGGTCCTACTCCATCCGTGTTAGATTTCTCTGACCACTTGACAAAGTGGCCGGCAGTTAGCAGTAATAATAGTGAAAAAAATACAAGGTAGGTTTACAAATCAGTAATTCCGTACAGAAATACAAAATAACTAGTAGCTATTCATGTTTAAGAATAGTTTTAGTTGAAGTTATTTTTTATAGCTATAGTTTATGGTTAAAAAAAATCATTAACTCTCTGTAAAATCTTAAAAATCGCGCATCAGTGTTGTTTATAGTTTATTTTTCTTATTCAGAAGATACAACTTTAGCTTACAATTTGAAAAAAGAAGGAAAAAAAGAACAGTTACTTTTCTAAAAATTGAAATCTGATAATCTAATTTGGTAAAGGCAAGAGGGAAATTAGTATATGAAAATAAACCGACATGGAAAAATGAATTAGTAAAATACTAATAATAATTTAATTGAGAAAACACTTTCCCTTTCTAAATTTTCATCAAAGAGCTATTTTTGTCTAACCAAAAGGAAAAAAAAGTTCTCTTAAATAATGCTAATCATATTTTCTGATCATTGTTAAAAATTAAAGAAATAACGAAAATTCAAAGCGATTATAACACTTATAACAGGACATGTATTTTCTGAGCAATATATGATGTTGTTTCCTAGTGTACGTATTTAGACATTTAGTTAAGAGCAAGACAATGCATGGAACTGCAAAAATAACAACCCATTGTTCTTACAAAACATTTTCTTAAAAAACTGTAGACAAAACATCAACATACAAATAAAAGCAGATTTAGACAGACAGTTGATATCACGTTTAAAGAATTCACTTACCACAGGGGCCTCTAGACCCAACAACGACATATTGTTGCTTATTGCAGGCGGCGATTCTCATTTCGCACTCGTTCAAGTAAGTCACGCCGTCGGTACCACATACAGATGATTCAACCTGCAATATCAAAAGTAAAAAAAGTATTGTTACAAATCTTGTAAATAGTTGTTGTTTTTCCTGCCTTGCATCATTTTCATTAGTTTTGGTTTTATCTGGCGACATGTTGCAAAAGTATCTGAAGATATCACTTTTATCACTTGTATACCGGCCTTGTAACACTTTGTAGTTTTTACACTTGCCCTAACTTTAATAAGCATGAAGACTTTTTCGCTCGGAGTGGTTTTTCTTTTTATTACTAGAAGTTTCGTGAATGGACTGTTCAAGTTATGAATGAACGGGATTTTGCTAGAACGTTGTAGAGGTTTCCTTTCGAGTATAAATAGCTGGCCCTTGAACACAGTCAGTTAGTTCTTTTCAGATTTGATTTCTGGAGACGCGTTTCATTCGCTTCGGCGAATGGTTGTTTTGCTTTTGTAATTGCTTAATTACTGTTCACGTTAGATACGTGGAGCTGAGTTACTGTTGAGAGTACAGTGTACTGTTCGCTACCTAATTGCTGGATGTTTAGCAATTGTTTCCTGCTCCTATTGTAAATAGTGTACATACTTGTAAATAAATTTATAGTTACTTCCTCAAGATTGGAATGCTCATTTAAAGAAAGTTGAATGTGCTATGGACTCGTTACAGTATTAACGTAAATGCAAAACTTAATCTAGTCCAATTTAAACTGTAAGGATGTTGAGGATGATTTTCGACAAAAAGAACCTGCAGTAGAGGAATGTGGGGCAAAGTGAAATAGTAAAGTTTACTCACCTGTAGGGATGCACCGATAAGCAAATTGGCCGATTACCGATTACCGATTAATCGGCAGTTGATAATCGGCCGATTAATCGGCTGAGCCGATTAATGATGAGGATGATTGTTTTCAATTTTACCATCACTGTTTTTTCTCTCTTATACAATTCGAAGTTAGAAATAATAAGTAATTTATTTCCGAGAGAAGATTTTTTTTTTCATTTTCGTAGTTTTCACAAAATAATTTCAATATTTTATCAAATATCTTAGAACCAATTTTCATATTATTGTCAATAATAGTATTGACACATTGTTAGAGTTATTTTAATTGGACATAAAAATTCAAAAAAGGGGGAAGGGGAGTCTGTGGTGAGCACTCCAATTTAGGAGTACGTTTAATTCATACTTTTAATAATTAGTAGCCTTTAATTCAATACTTTTATTCTTTGAAAATTAGAGGTTAACTAAAAGCACTGTGCTAAGAGAAAACTCTCGCCACATGAAAAATATTGCAACATTGTCTATGTATATTTATTCAAAGTAGGATAATTAATGAAAAAAAAAACTTTATATCAACTGTTAGGATTATTACTGTTAATAAAATTATTCATCATAGTTTCTTAGTAAAGGTATACTTTAAAGAATAGTATTTGAAAAATATTTTTTCCGCCGATTAATCGGCCCGATTTTGCCGATTATTAATAATCGGAAAAATGGCCGATTAATCGGTGCATCCCTACTCACGTGCATCAAAAAGAACAAATGGGAAATTGTTTTTAAAATTGTTGCTCATTAAGAAGAAATAATATATTTTGTAATACAGCTTCCGTTGAAATATTGTTTTTCAACTTTGGCAGTTATTTTGTACTTTCAAAAAAATGTAGAAAATTTTCATCTCAAAATGGGCAAAGTGAAACTTTCAGTAGTTTTCATCAAACAAATGCGTATATAAACGAAAAAAATAATTGTCAAGTAAAAATAAACAAATAAGTAAGTAAATGAAATGAATACATGAATTAATTAATGCGACAGAAAAAATTAAATGAGTAAATAAAGTAGATAATTATAAAGAAAATGAGTCAATGAATGAGTAAATAAGTAAATAATTAAGTAAAAGAATGCAACTAAATTAAAAAATGAGGAAAGAAGCACTTTATTTAATAAATGAATGAATAAGTAAATGAAATGATCTATTTGACTTTTTTAAATCCACTTTGCCCCGCGTGCACTTGATAAATTATTTAGAGCATTTAATATCAAAAAATGCCAAATATAAACTAAATAAGGACTGCACTGGACATTAGTAGAACTCAATTAATAGTTAAAATGATAATTACAATTTTTTTTAATCATTTTATAGTAACAAGAAATAATTTTGGAAAAAACTCGAATATCACAACAAATTTATCAAATGTTGAAACTGGCTTGTAAAAATGTTTCTTTGATCTTTGGAGATATTTATTTTTTGACAAGAGTCAGCTATATGTTTAGGCACTTAGTTAAAATAATGCTAGATATGTGGCGATGAAAACTGAAATATTTTACCATTTCACTTCGCTCCACACTCCCCTACTACGGGAAAATCTCATTTTTTTGTACAAATTTACCATACGAATAAAATTGTACTTCAGAAAAAATAGGAATAAGGACACTAAAATAAGAATTTCCTTCAAAAAAAAAAGAATGCCATAAAATTAGAAGAAAAAAACTCCTTTTCAAGTCCAATATTGCTTCTATTTTTACCACTCGTTGAGAAAATGTTTTTTTAACAGAAAAAGCCAACTAAAAAACAAAACCTATGCTTTAAGCTTTAATATTTTTCCTATAACGGAAACAAAGGAAATAAAAACCTATCAGAGAAAACGTTCAATCAATAGAAGCAGTTTAATGTCATGTCTCAAATAGAACAAAACATTCCCTTTTATTTGTTTTTCTAACTGCAAAGAAAGCTCTGTAAACGTCTTTGAATGAAATAAATTGTATGTTTGTAGCTTTTCCCAGACTTTATACGAGCCACTCTAACGAAAAAGCAAATTGTATTTAAGCTAAGCAATTTCTTTATCTCTTAGCTGGCAAATAAACTTAGAGCGATTTCAATGGGCGTACTAAATATTTTTTTTTAAAGTCACATCTTCAAAATTTTCTTTTTTTCTTTTTACTTTCATTGGAATTTTTTTTCTAAATAAATACGAGCCGACGTGTCCCAGGCTTAAAACAGGCAATATTTTTTCAAGACTTTTTTGAAGAAAACGGTAGAGAAGAGTTTTCAGGCATGAGATAGCTGCATAGTGTTGAAATTAAATGTGAAAAACTATTTTTTACTTTTTCCTGTGGATGTAACAAATTAGAATCAAGCATATGTCTTAAGATGCTAGATTTACTGGAAAATCTAGAAATATCGACTTTATAAAAAAACTTTTTTCAATCGGTATAAACACAGCTGTCCAAATTTTCACACAACAACCTCATACAAAACAAAAACTTTAACTAGTACCCTCCCCCCAACCCCTGCCCCCTAATTTAATGGTAGGATCCTTTTCCTAGTGACTAAACTGATTTACTGTCATTCCTGCCGTACGCCTGCGAAAATGCGAATTGCGCAGAAATTTCGTGAAGTAAATGCTGAAGTAATAAATAAAGCACTTTATAAAAGAGTTTAACCTAATATTAACCTAATAATTACTATTTGCTTTTCATTCTTAGTAACAAGAAAGGTAACATGTTTTTTTCTTTTGAAAAAAAAAGACACATTATTATATTTTTACAGCTATTCATTGATGTAAATACCTTCCTTATCAATTGTTTTTCTAGTGTATGAATGTTTGACTATGGGAGAAAAACGGCTATTTGATTTTGAAACAAAAAAATTAAAGATAGCATTATGGAAACTGGCCAATTTTTTCCTTCTTTTAACTTAGTGATCAGAACAGACTGAAATCAAAAAGAATAATGTCGTCTGAATATGATGGGTTTTGCCAGCAAAATTTTGTACAGAAATCTTTCTGAATGCCACTTTTTCTGCCAAAAATTGCTGAAATGCAAACACAGAAATGCGTCTAAGGTAGAAATGAGTCTTATTTAAAAATTTAAAAGTGGAGTTTCTTCGAAATGTTGACTTTGAGTGCTAAAATATTAAACGAAGCACTTAATCAGTATCCTAGACTATTGCCTTTATTTCGATTAAAATAATCATTTTTATGAAAAAAGGGAAAACATTTGGGATGCCCAAAATACCATTCGCAGACTAGATGTCAAAAATGTTTTCTTAACGAGGGTAGTCACATTATGGATTAAAATTATTTTTGTTTGAAGAAACGACACTACTTTCCGGTTCCCCTACTAAAAAGAACAAATATCACAGACGTTTTAGTTAAATATCTTTTATTTCTATTGAAACGTCTTTAAATACTGAAAAAAGGGAAATTTAAAATATGTGAAATAGTTTAATTAGAAACAAATTTTTGTAAGGAATTATTTTTTGGTTTCCTATTAGAGCAACATTATAAAAATATTAACACAGACAATAATATGTGAATATGTTGAATAAGCGAAATACTTTTAACAATAATAAATATTATTTAAAAGGTTTCCAACTTTATTTTAAGATATTATTTAATAGCCATGTTTGCAGTTTAAAGATAATGTTTTTTATATGTTTCAAATAAATTTTCAGCCAAAAACAGTGTCCAATATGCTTTGTTCACATTCCATAAAATAGCTATGTACTCTGTAGAATCACATTTATTTAAAATGCACCAAAACATTTGTCATTTGACCGAATTCAGTTACAAACTAAGTCGACGAGTACTACAGGAACAGTGCTCTGGTAAAGTCAATTTAATGATAGAGGCTTTGTTTGTTCAAGAAATGTTATATTACTATATTTTAGGTAGAACTTTAGCACATATGGCGAAATATGTAAATTACCTGCTTTGCTGTGCGATTTCCTAATCACATTGCAAACAAACTTTTTTCTTTCGGACATTAAAACCGCATTAACACGAAACTTGCTTGCTGTGTGTGAAATTAAGGGAAAATTGGCCTTTTCCTTCCAAAGATCTAAACATATTTTGATAAAGTCGGATCACATAGTATATACAAGCATCACAGTTTTAAAACTGATATTGTGATGAGCCATGCTATGTTGGTTTCTTCTAAGTTCTTGCTGGGTACATCGTAATCAAATTCCTAAATATTTAGAATGAAATTATATTTCACGGTTATGGCTTTATGACATTAAGATTTTTCAATTATTCGTTATGTAGCATTGGTGGCGCTTAATATGATTTTTTTTTTAACTTTCCACCAGACAAACATTGTGTTTTTCGTCAATGAGTGTGTTATTCTACTTTTTCAATAAATATCAATTGAGTTATCATCAAAAATTAAGAACAAAATAATATTTCTGGATCTATGTAATTTTTCAGCGAGTAAGTATACGCATTTTTCTATTAAAATTTATTCAACAATTTGACGGTTATGGAAATGAGCAGTTTCCGTTTACTTAATTCGTGCAGCATTATAAGTAAACAATAGTCGAAAGTGGCAGCTGTTTTCCCCCACCGTTCTTCCGAAAATATTACTTTTCTCTGGCGATGCCGTAGATAGCTCGACTTGCGCGTTTTTGATGGTTATGAACGAGTTCAGCTCGCAATCGAATCGTTCTTCATAATGCGCGCAAACGAGTTCCGCTCGGGAGCAAGATTTTGACCGAAATGGTTAGTAACGAGCACTACTCGCACAGTGAAATTTTTCCCCAATGCGCGCTGACGAGCTGACTTCATTCGCCATTATTATTCTGCACTTATGTACTGTACTATAAATACTTTAAGAAATTTTTAAAACGCGCGAGGCGAGCTATCTACGGCATCGCCAGAGAAAGGTGACATTATCGGAAGATTGGCGGGGGAAAACAGCTGCCACTTTCGACTACTGTTTACTCCTAACGCTGCACGAATTAAGTAAACGGAAGCTGCTCATTTCCATAACCGTCAAAGGGTTAAAAATTTCTTAAAGTATTTATAGTACAGTACATCAGTGCAGAATAATAATGTCGAACGAAGTCAGCTCTTTAGCGCACATTGGGGAAAAATTTCACTTCGCGAGTAGTGCTCGTTACTAGCCATTTCGGTCAAAATCTTGCTCCCGAGCGGAACTCGTTTGCGCGCATTTTGAAGCACGATTCGATTGCGAGCTGAACTCGTTCATAACCATCAAAGGGTTAAAAAGTTTCAATTTCATAAATCTTCTTTATGGTGATTCCACTCTTATTTGTGAGGCAATTAAGACTGAATTTTCATCATATTTCATAAACAGAAAACTGTCGAATATCCGCGGAATAGGATGGTACAATAATCGCGAATAAGCGAAACAACGGATAATCTACAAAGTAGGTAAACAAGGTATTTGGGTTGCAATATCTTTTAAAAATCAATCACACTTGCACTCATTTTACTATAGATAACGAGAGTATGTTAAAAATTATTAGTATAATTTTAGTATATTATTGTTTTTACAGTATAATACAGTTAATTTTACAGTAAAATTGCTGTAAAGTAAAATTTGCTAAATTTTACGGTAGTAAAATGTAAAATTGCTAGTCTACAGTAATAAACTGTAAAATTGATAGTTTCACGGTTTATTACAGTGCATTTTACTGTTTATAACTGGAACCTCTGCTGCCAGTATTATACTGTAAAAACAACAGCTTTTTTAGCAGTGTACGGTAGTAAGTAAAAGTTAAAAAAAAAAAAAAAAAAAAAAAAAAGCACATTATTGGTAACGGCTACGCAAGCAAAAACGATTGTCTGGTATCTCGTTTAGATACTTAAGTAAAGTAGATTTAAAAATCAGCAAGAAAAAATTGAGTAGTATGGATCTATGAACCCTAGCAGCATCATCTCATTGGCCGATGATCGGCCATTCATTGAAACCCGATGAAATTCTCATCGGCCGATGATCAAATATGTCTCATCGGCCAAACAGAATCCGAGCAGCAAAATCCGACGAGTTTTGCTCGAAAAACGATGAGATTTGGAGCAATTTACGAGCAGAACAGTCCCGTACCGATGCATTTCATCGGGAAACTTGATCGGAAGGATATCGTTTTCCGATGGATTAAAGCTAGGCCTTTTTTTATCGGGAAAGTTGATCGAATAGATATCGCTTTCCGATGAAAAGTAGCTCATCGAAAACCGTGCTCGGATACTGATCGGAATGATGTCATCGTGCGTTACGGGATCAGTTTACGAGGAGTTCGATGATCGGCCGAGCAAAATTCGATGAGTTGATGCTACTTGGGAAGTAAGTTGTGTAGATCTGAAAACCAGGTTTTAACTAATTAGGTTTCAGTGATCTTGAAAGGAACGATGTCATTGGAGGATAAAGGGAGGTAATAGCAATGTCTAAAAAGATATTTTCATCTTGTTAAAGTACATTTGTGCATTTGTCAACATTACGTATTGTACAACAGATAAGCCTCCCAAAGATAATCGAAAGTTTCCTGCATATACAAATAAATAAAGACCTGAAAATCAAAACTTTGTTGATTTAGTGAATGTATTTGACTCATGTGATGTTTTATGCAAAAACTGTTTCTCGTTTCTTTTTTAATAGTCGATTTTAATGAAGTTTACATGTCACGTTTGGAGCATACTTTTAAACTTTAGATTTAAAACTTTTAATTCTAGTAACATATCTTTCGAAACAAATGTTGAAAATTTCCCAATACTCTGCTTTCCTTCTAATTATTTTTTGGTGTTAGTTTCAAAATGAAACAAATTGTAGGGTAGTCTCAGGGGCGTCATTTCAAGTTTTTCCAGGGGGGGGGGGCAAACATTGATACATTGATTTTTCAAAACCAGGGAGGGAGGCAATTGACCCCCCCCTGCCCCTTAAATGACGGGCCTGGGTAGTCTACACAAGATCACTTATTTTGTCCCACACTTGACATCCCTATATTTTGAGCAAAATACTCAAAACATGTAATAAGAATTTTTTTTTCAAAGAAACCACGTATACACATTTGTCTTCTTAGGCAAAGAGTTTTTACTAATTACAAGTCTTAAAATTAAATACACATCTAACAAGGGTGGGACAAAATGTCTGCTTTTTTGTGAAATTGCTTCTTGTAATTACTTAAACATTAATTTTTTTTTTTTGCCGTGCTTCTTATAACAATTGTTAGAAATATGACTTAATACTAAATTTCATCAGAAATAGCTATATATAGCAATGCTGTAAATGAAAGGAGAGAAGACAGTTTTAACACAACTTGTCAGTATCCATCTAGGCATTAACTTTGAGTTCTTAATTAATTTTTCCAAACATCGCTTGTGTTGTGACAGTGGATATGACATCTCGTTTTTAAAGTAAAATGTTTTGACGTTTTAGAGATACTGCAGAGGTGAATCATCATGTTTAAATTTGACTCTCGGAAATTAAAAATTAGTTTTATAATTATATAAGTGTTCAACGACTTAAATTACTTATTACGTTCATTTGCTTTTATATTTAATGGAATGTGGGGCAAAATGTAGGTGAAATTTTGCCTTTAGCGCCATATATATCATAATATTTTAACTGTGCAGCAACAAATGTAATTTACTTTTGTCAAAAAATATTTTATCTGAAGACCAAAGCTTGTGGTAGTAATTTCCGAAAATATTTGATATGAAATATATTTAACAGTCCATTTTTTATTTGTTCACTTTTCCTCATTAAAAAGGATCCTTTTCTTTCTCCTTTTTCCTTAGCTTTGAATTGTTTTCTTTTATTTATTTATTTATGTATTTATCATAATTTTTGAAGATACAAATATTCTTGCCCAAAATAAAATTATATGTTTTTCTAATTTAAGTTTTATTGACTATAAGCTTCATATATATTGACTATAAGCTTTAAAACAACTTGCTAGTTTACTCATTTTTGAGAAGGTAAGTTACCATAACTATTTCAACTTTCCCCACAATGCTTTTCATTTAATTATTTTCGTATTTTTAACTGAAAAACATCAACAGTATGACATGAAAGCATCATCTGTATGCAAAAAAGGACATTCACCAGAAAAAACCACTGCTAAAGCACCTTTTAAACCAAAATTGCGTTCTTCCCTTATAGCATTAAGAAGATTGTCATTTTGATTGGATAATCAGCGTTAAGCAATAAATTAGTTGCTTCGATCACATTAATTCGCATTCGACGGCGTACTTGTTAGCATAGTGCTCTGTTCCATGTTCTAAAGGGAAGACTTGAATGAATAATGTGCAGTTATCTGCGGTAATAATTTGTAAAATTTTACAATTTAGTACAGCAAAATGAGCCATTTAACGGTTTATTACTGTAAAATTAGCCATTTTTTCAGTTTGTTACTATAAAATTAGCTGTACCGTAAAATGGGGTGTATAGGAACAGCGGGGTCAATCGGAACAAAACTTCCAAACCGCACAAAGAAATTCTTCATGAATATACTATTGGGTATTTTTCGCCATTAATTTTTTTTTTTTTGAAAGGTAAAATCATAGGAAGTAGAAAAAATTACTTTTGTCATTCTGGCAACGCTACTGGCTTCTAAGGAGGGCTGTACGTAGAATGCTAGAAAACATCACATTTTCAAAGACTAAAACTTCATATGCAAGAACAAACCTTCTTATATTTTAAACCTAAGAGTGGTATGTTTCAATTATACATGTATCTGAACAACAGAATACCACATTAGAATTTACATTTTTTAGAAATTGTGTCATAAAAATGAAGATTTCTGAAAAATGCCATAGGAAAAAAAATTGCGGGGTGTATCGGAACACTTTGTTCTGTTGTTCCAATTCAAACTTATTTGAAGGAAACTGTTTGAAAAATCAAGATTCTAACCCCAATTCCTCTAATCAAGACAAGGACAAGGATTTATTACTGTTTATAGCTTCTAGTGAGCAACTAGATCTCAGAATGACAAAAAGTTGCAGATTTCATAAGATTTTTTTCTCCAGGAGACTTCTTCTTATTTAAAATACGAGGGGGAAAGTCATATAGATTTTATATAACAAAAGTCCAGCACATAGACAGTGATGAATAAGCGTTAAAATATTTCAGAACAATCCCCGAAACCCAGAGAGTTCAAGAAACTAAAGAAAAGGCAGAGATCATCCCAGAAGATGCTATGAAAAAACTTAAGCCAAGTCACAATTGCTAGTTTTAAGGACAAGTACATATTTGTGAACGACATGAGTGACATCCATTCGTGTTAAATCTTTGTATTTCAATTCAAAAGCATTTCTTAAAATTACTTTTCATTTTTCATAAGTTCAAAATTATTTTGAATTTTGACAAATTATAAACGTTTACTGGTATTGAAATTATACTTTTATTTGACAGTAATTATCTGTTCTTGTTCTCCCCCATCAATATTACTCATGTTTGTGAGACCTATTACAGGTTTCATGGAAAAAAATAAAAATTTTAACATGTGTTCCGATTGACCCCTATCAGCGGGGTGATTCGGAACACCCATAATTTCCTATATATTTTAATAATAACTGTTCAAAACGTTTTGTGTTTGCTTGGAATATCAAAAGAAAAGCAAGACCGAAGTTTTTACCCAGAAAATCAAATTGAAAAAAAATCTTTTAACTGCTTTTTTTACAATCAAAGCTGAAAAGTGTTCCGATTCACCCCATTTTACAGTATTACGCGGAGCTGTGTAGCGGCTATAAAATTAGGCGGCGTACTTGTTTGCAGAGAGTGCTTTGTTCCATGTTCTAAAGGGAAGAATTGAATGAATAATGTGCAAGTTTCTGACTTCATTTATTTATCTTTATATTTTAAACTAAAAAACATCAACAGTGTAACATGAAAGCCTCATCTGTATGCAAAAAAAAAAAAAAAAAAAAAAAAAAAAACCGAAAATCCAAATCCGAAAAAAAAAAAAAAAACTACTGTAAAGTACCTTTTAAACCAAAATTGCGTTCTTCTCTGATAGCATTAAGAAGATTGTCATTTTAATTGGATAATCAGCGTTAAGCAATAAATTAGTCGCTTCGATCACATTAATTCGCCTTCGACGGCGTACTTGTTAGCACAGCGCTCTGTTCCATGTTCTAAAGGGAAGACTTGAATGAATAATGTGCAGTTATCTGACTTCCATCATTTTCGAACATGGCTTCGGGCATTCGGAATTAAATTGGGAGCGAGTAACGCCGGTTGAAAATTAAACGGGAAGCTGTGTATGAACTTAAACAATCGATTCAGTTATTAAAGGGAAGTTTTTGTTATTTGGGACGGAGAAAAGGTTTGTTTGAACACGAGGTAACATGGCTTCGGAGCGGAAACCAGGGCGAATTCCATTATCTGTGTCGCTTTAGAGCAGATAAGTTAACGAGGAGTTCTGTTGTTATAATTTCGACGATATTACTGTATTTTAAATAAATGTTTATGCTGATGGTAGTTTGAAATTCCTTTATGATGGATGAATAAGAATAAAAGTGTTAAAGTGAGAGTAAAGTTGCATCTACATACATACACACACATTTTTACAGAAATTATAATTCAAATTAAAAATATACATTATCGACACAGATTATTTATTTTTTTTATCAATGTTCATGTATATATAGATATAAAACACATCCACCAAGTATGTGTGTCCGGGGTAAACTCAGAAACTACCCGCCGATTTCGTTCCAATTTTTACAGCATGTGCAAGTTAGCTCAGGGAAGATTGTTAGACCAGGTCGGACAAAATTTGACAAATAGTTCTTTTTTTATCCGAAATCTAAATTTTTGACCCAAAAATAGATCTATCTAGAAGAATAATTATCCGGTCTTGATCTTGGTCACATTGGAAAGATTCTGAAAAATCATTTTCCACCCTGAAACATTTTCCACCAACGGTGCCGTGAGGGGATGTTGAAAAATCACGTGGAAGCGACTTATACCCCCTAAAAGATTGTGAATATCAAATTTAATTGGCGTTGCCATTTTGTTCAAACGCGGAAAGATTGACTTCGACATTTTAATAAGATGTAAACTTAGCCAACTCTTAACGCGATCTTTGCAGTTTTCGGGATAACGCTTAAATACTTTAAAGGGAAAAACATTACTCTTCCTCCAATTTTTGAAAAAAATTACTGCACGAGTACCGGCCGTGTGAGTACTGCTAGTTCTTAATGTATTTTACTGTTTAAAATTTGTATTATGATAAATAAACCTAACTAAAAAGTAACAAGAGTAATTGAGTAAAATCAAATAATATCCTCGGATTCTTCAGTGAGACCTGAAACTTTCCATTTTGAGCAAAATTCTCAAACGGTTACTACTGATTTTATTTTATTATTGATGTTTTTTCTAGGTAAATATGTCCTAATGTAGAAAATTTGCACAACAATAAGTAAAGATCCTTCAAAATATTTACTAAAATTATAAATATACTTCTTCCGGTCCTTCGCGGGCAGAAACTGAGAATGGAAACAATTTACAGATACAGATACAGATATTAATGCTCATAATAATAATGCATTCCTCCATCAATGCTACCACTCAGTCCGGTGTAAAGGTGTTTCGCACCGGCACGATAAGTATCTAATATCTGTATCTGTATATGTATCTAAAACAATTTAAAATAACTTAACTATTTATATATTTTTCTCTGCTTAAACCAATAGTGGTAGGTACGGAGACTCCGGAGTGAAAGTGTGTGTGTTTGTGTGTGCAGTAAACCAGCAAATCATTATTTTATTTGTATTCATGCAGAGCAGTGTTACTGCCGTACTAAGCCAACGCCTTTTAAATACTAAATGCCTAGTATATTGGCTTTGCTACGGTTGTCGTTGGTTCCACGTTAAGCGCCATCTTGCGGCAATCCGATAATGTCGTTGTTATTTTTTAATTGGTCAAGTTTTAAATTTAAATTCAGAAATGAACCAATCGTTAAGTTCTTGAAGAACTCTGGTTAGATGGAAGTGCATCGTGAACCAAGGGCATTTTGCAGCTATTGGCGATGGATCCAAACGATATTCGAATTAATTTTTTTGTTTGGTTGTATTTTAAATTTAAATTTAGAAATGAACCAATCGTTATTTTCTCTTTCTCGAAGAAGTAGATGGCAGTGTATCGTGAACCAAGGACGAAATTTAGCTCTGTGCTAAAAGACAGAAATATGCAGGCATTTAGTATTTAGGAGGCGTTGATTTTACCTATGTACAAAGTTTTATGGTCATTTGAAGACAAGAAATGTTTTTTTAATTTTTTTTGAAAAAGTATCATATGAATCAAATACATGGAAGTTCAAAACTTTAAAGAGTAATATCTCAGATTGAGCTCGCCTGCAGATACCACTTTTGCGTTTAGCAAGGCAGTGTAGCCTGTCACACTCACTTTTCAGAAACGCTCTTTTTCCGTCGAAAATTTCCAAAATGTACTTACTTAACGTTGCATTATCCGAATTTCTTTTATTTCCATCTCTAAAATGCGTTTACTTATTAAAACAAAACTTTAAAAGTTGGCTAATTTTCAAAATGCTATTTCCCAGCAAATTGTTGTAAAACAGATTGATATTTTTGAGTAGAGGATTGAAAATTTGCGTTTTAGAGAGTTAAAGATAGTTTATAATAAGAGTATCCGCATAATCTGTATATATAAAAATTAAAAATTTATGTATGTAATGTATATTTGTATGTGTGTATGTTTGTTCTTTATACAAATCCACAGTTTTCATCGGATTTTCATCCAACTTGGCACAGTGGTTCCTTGGTGCACTAAAATTCACACAGGCGGGGTTTTGAAATTTAAAAAAACACCCCAAAAAGCTATAAATTAAAATTTTTTGTCTCAAAATGGTCATTTTCTTTTAATTTTGAATATATAGGGTAATATAAGTAAACCTTTAAGCATTCAAATTATAAAATTAGACACATTTGAATATGAGTATTTTCCAACAAAGATTACGATTAACAATGAGTCATTAAAATAAGGTTCTCCTATTTCATTTTAGCATTCAAATATTTTTTGAGCTATGTTGTATTAATAAGCACTCGGGCAACACCGGGTCTAACGATACTAAAATTCAGTTGTTTGAAATAAACAACATTAATACCCGGTTTTCAAATTAAAAAAAATATCATGACTAATCCAATAATTAGCTTGTTAAGATAGCTTTTTCTCTTCATCTTTCCGCACCGACAAATACTTTGTAATTAGCAAGATGAAAATTACGTTTTTAATTAATCAAATTCACGGTAAAATATTGAAACTAAATCCTACACAGACAAAAAAGCAAACAACTAAAAATAAAATAAATCGCGGTCATAAAGCATAAGAGCGAAGTAAAATTTACAGTTTGCACAACTCTTTAGCTAATGGCCGTTTTTGCGAAACGCTAAGTACTTGTTTGCTATTTAACGCCATGTTTATTCATTCTGTCATAAGCCTGGAGCTTTAATTAGCGATGGAACTAAGTGTGTTCAGTGGGGTGGATGCTCACGAGTCGAAGGCGACATTCTAAAAGAAAATTATCCGGGAATATGGTCCATTTCTTGTTTCTTCGAGCAAGATAATTCTGTTGTCTGTGGGGAACAGGCGCTGGCTCGCTGCTAATTCTTCTGCGCAGTCATTGGGGCATGGTTGTTATCGGAAACTTACTTTTACACACGCTCTAGCAATTATGATCTTTTTCTACCATTATGTACCACGTGACTTGTTAGAACAGAAACAAGTTTGTCATTTTTGATTAATATCCGGTTTAGTTACAGTTGGAAACAGTTTTTTTGCCCTGTCGGAGTTGTTGGGAAAATATTAATTGACTATAGATGGATAGGTTGCAATTGACGATGAAATATGAGATTGATGCAGTCTATCATAAAAAGCATTTGTAATTATGTAGTAATTTTGTTTTAAGTCTTTAGTAATGACAGAGATCAGAAAAGTATTTAAAAGGAAATGATACGGAATATTTTGCAGACGAGAAAAAATGCATGTGATATCTTTGCATGAAAATGAAGCAATATTAATTAGTCTTCTAAAAAAAGAAAATCATTTTTTTAATGATTATCATATTAAATGCACATCGTAATCGCTTATCGTTTATAGATCATTGATTAACGCGTTATTAGTTGTCAAATCAACCGTCAGGAAAATGCTGATATTTTCACTGCAATTATCATCAAAATATTTAATTGTTTAAAAAATAAATAAAATAGTTTTGTTCTTATTTTCTACGTTATTGCAAAATGAACGAAACAGTAAGAAGGAAAGGGATATAGGAGCCAAAATTTTAAAATTGAAGATAACTAGTGCAAATGCTAGTAGAACCTCTGATCTGTTTTGGAAAACAAGAGGGCACCATTAGTCCTGGTATATGGTGATATAGAGTATGATTCAGAAAAAAAAGTCAAGGAAAGCCGATCTAAGGTCTCTAAACACGTTTTGTTCAAATTTTGAATTTTTTCACATACATCCCTTTCTTTTCTCACTACCTCCGCTTATAGTTATTGCTTGAAAAAAACAAAGCTTAAATATCACTTCACAACATGAGAAATTTAGGCTTTTTTTCAGTTTATAATGTGGTCTTATAGTAAAAAAAATATTTAATAAAAATAGATTTTCGTCAAACCCCCCCTTTTTTGCAGCTGGTCAGAAGTTAACTTAATTTAAACTCTACATACTCACAGAATTCACATTGCATCGCTTTTGTTCACATGATTTGGATGCGTAGATACCGCGATTGAAACCGAAAAAATACAGAAGTTACTAAAACTTAACACTTAGGGCCATGCTCCACATCGACGTAAAGCAGAAAAAATAGGCAGAAGCGTAAAATGGATTCAATGGTGTTCCTATGGAAAGTACCCGGATTTTCGGTTTCTGCCTTCAGTTTCGGTCGCGTTTTACGCTGATGTGGAGCATGGCCCTTAGACTTAACTTACTTAGACTTAGACTTACTTAAAACTTAGACATTCTTCTCCCACTTTTCCTTATACAGGATGCATTATACATTTTTTACATTTTCCCACATTAACTTTTTTACTTACTGAATTTCGTTTTGCATTCGGAAACATTTGCTTCCTGTCTAGAAGCTAACTCAACTAGTATAATTCAGATTTAATATTAAATTGAAAGGGGTTCAGGCTCGACACTGGCAGTGAACATACAGTGAACTCTCACTTATGCGCCGGCCCAAGAGACCAATAGAAAAAGGCGCATAAGTGAGAGAGACGTATAGGTGAACCAGCCTAAAACGCAACATACGTTCTAATGAAAGAATGAATAAGAATGTTTCTATAGAAAAGGGACATATTAGAACGGTTTGGCAATTACTGTAACGTAACTACAATTATAAAGAAAAAACAAAAATTGTAGCATACCTAATTACAAACTGTTCCCTCTAAAACGATGCATAATGGACAATTGTCCCTTTCCAAACTCTAGTTCATGAGAGGGAAATGCCTTCCGTGAGCAATAAAGGTGAAAGATTTAAGTGGAAAGTGAAGAAAAAAGCTTATTTTTTGAGGAAATAAATTAAATGTTTTACATTTTATTGAAAATTTGGCGCATAACTGAAATATTTATCTTTAGAGCGATGCATAACCGAATGATACTATCATTATTTGGTATGGGATGTGCTGGAACTATTTAAAATCGTCGTATAAGTGAAAAGGTGCATAAATGAGGCGGCGTATAGGTGAGAGTTCACTGTACTTTTTTAGATTTTTATATTGTTTTAGAAAAATATAAGTTTTGATGAATTCAGTCCTACATTTCATTTCATTTCACCCTCCAGGGTCCCCCGTACCTACCAGCTTAGTGGTTTAACCGGGATAGGGCCCTGAAGAGCGCTCTGTCCTTAATTTTGAACCAGAACCTAGGGTCGAGCAAACCATAGGCCCTAGCACCCCCAGAGGTATCGTTTCACTTGGAGGACTTTGTGACCACGACATTTTTAACGCCTCCCAGTCACCATCAATCAAGACGGTGGATCTTTGATCGGCTGGGATCGAACCCGGGTCCTTTCGGACACGAGTCCGACGCCTTACCGATCGGCCACCACGGCCCCATTCAGTCCTACACCAGCTGTTCACTGATATAGAAAGAGCAACATTAAATAGTTTGAACTTGTCACCCGTAATATGATTACAGATAAAATACTGCTAGATTTAACCAATTTTTTGTGTTAATTTCTTCTTGTATCTACGCTAATATTGGATTATTTTGCTCTTAAATTGAAAATAAATGTAAGCTTCTCAAGAATATCAAATTTAAGATTTTAAAAATGAAATCACTTACTTTAATGCAAGAGTGAGGACAAACGCATCGAGCTTCATTTTTTCCATCACTTTCACACACAGCGTAATGTTCACATTTTTTATTTTCACATCCGTCTGGAAAGAAAGAAACAGTGCAAGACTCTGTACTTTTTAAATTTAATTTTCAAATGCATGAAAAAGAGAGAGAAAATATAAAATAAATATAGGGCGCGTTTCTTTCCTGATCGACTAGCTAATTTTTAAGTTGTTAGAGATTAGCATAGAGTTTTAATTAGAAAATATCAAAAATATTAAGAGTTTTTTTATGATATTTTGGTTAATAAATTTAATTCTAAAAATATTTGAAATTAATTTTTGTTAAAAAGGTACTTAATGTCAGTAACAGCAGGATTCTTAACCATTTCCCTCCCCCCCCGGTGGCAACTAGATTAGGCATGACGCCTTTTAGTGTGTACGCCTTTGTATCCATCAATAACTATGTACCCTCTTATAAAACACTTTCGTTCTATGAACCGTGAAATTCATTGTATAATTGGTCATCTGTTAACTCTTTTAAGATTTTTTTTAACCAGCTTATAACCAAATTGCTTTTTTTTTTTAACTTTCTTGTCACTTTAAAAGTTTACAAAATTAAAGTCTTGTTTCTTAAATATTCATTATTCCATTCTTCATCATTTAAATATCTTTTGTTCCAAATTTCCAAAGAAAAAATCAATTAAAAAAGTGCTGCATAGTTACGAAGAGAACTTCCCGCTTAGTTCAATAAGTTGCCAAATTTGGTCCCCAAAATTCATGTTTATCTCCCACAAACAGATTTTTCCTTTTTAATGTGAGACTTCGCGTGTCATTTATCTTCCCCATAGCCAATTGCAGCTCAGATATAGGGCTCTATCAAAATGACAACGAACGGCACATCGGTGTAATTAAAGCTTAATTACCTCCGTTTGGTGGGCAGAATCGACTTTATTAAAACTTTTTTTTCTTCCATCCTTGAAACAAAATACCGCACATAAAACTAATTTCAGGCGGTCCCAACTAGATTTCCCGCGATTTAATTATTCGTCTAACATGTCTCTCCAGGAAAAAATGGATGAATGATTAATAGCGATGGCACAAAAGTGAAATTGAGGAAGAACGGGGTAGTATAATAATAAGTTAAAGTGATTTACGAAGCGGCGTTTCTTCACAGCTAATTCACTTTCTTTCATGGGGAAAAACATCAAGTGTTGCGTTTTTTTTATTGCATGCGTTATGGTATGTCTTAATGTGGGTTAAAAAAAAGAGACGACATACTATCAAATTGAATTACATTTATTGATGCTTCCTCCGCGCAATAAAACAACTTTTTCGATTTTCAGAATAGGTCATTAATATTTGGCAAAGAGAAAAAATCAACGTCATTGGAGCGAATAACATTTGAAATTTGCAATTTATCTTCTCTTTTTTGAGGCTGTGTTATTTTTGGTAAGATGTTTTGGTTTTTTGAATGGTTTAGTTTCTACTGACGATGTTGTCTGGTTTATGCTGTTCTAATTTCAAGTATTTTACATTTTTGTTAACATACACATTTTGTTAATTATATTATTTTAGCGTCTATACTAAGCTTGTATGCAGTAAGAAACATATATTTATCGTCACATCTTTTATTTGTATTTATTTTTTCTGCTTTTATAAGGCAGTTAATGAGAAATATTTATATTTCTTAGTAAAAAAAGAAATACTGTTTTAAACAAAATTTAGATTGCTAAGCAAATAACTGCACGCTTCTAGCCAGGTTTTGCAAGTTAGTATTAATACAAGCAAAATAATGGTAGCAAAACAGAGTTTTTATAGTTTATATACTAGTACATTTTGTGATATTTTGCTAGCATTTACAATAAATGAACAAAATACTTTTTTCTCAAACATCCGGAAATAAATCAATATTATTACCATCTTAAAACTGAAATCATTAATGTGGAACCCAAATATTTAGTTGAAGGATTGCCGAAATAAAAAGTTATAATAAGTATAAGTTGACTTCGAATCATCCCTTCACATCCCATATAAAAAAAATGTGTGTGGTAGGTAGATATAGTGATAAAAGTCTAGTTTTTCTTCTTGTTTTTCAAAATGTAATACTTTAATAAAAATAAAATGTTATAAAAAAAGTAAAACCGACTTCAAAAACGCAGCTGAAAATAGCTCTAAAAAGTAAAAAATAAATTTATTCTTTGAACACCATCGATACTACTTTTAAACATGAGTTTTGAAGTCGGTGCCGAAACAGTTAATAAAATCATTCGTACCCATTGATTGTACCATTTGATTGATTTTTCCTCTCAAACAACACTTGGAATTGATTATGAAATATTTATGGCTGTTTTTATTATGAAACATGTAACTGAAGAATGGGCACGAATAATTTTATTAACTGTTTCGGCACCGACTTCAAAACTCATGTTTAAAAGTAGTATCGATGGTGTTCAAAGAATAAATTTATTTTTTACTTTTTAGAGCTATTTTCAGCTGCGTTTTTGAAGTCGGTTTTACTTTTTTTTTTATAAAATTTTATTTTTATTTCATTCTTTTCAGTGTAAATGTATACCCGGAATAGTGTCATGTTGCCATCGTGACGCTTCATCTCACTTTATTAAAGCGTCTAAAATTTTAAGCGATTGCCACTAACAACATTTTTTTTTTCTTTTTAGGATTTATTTCTATGCTGATTTAATTAAAACATTTTTAAATTACTAGTTTTTTACCCGATTATGATGCTAAAACTGGCCTACAGGTTAATCCACAAAGTAACCATTTACCGCCGATTCATTAGTGCATCACTAATTTTAAAATTTAAAAGTTTATGTGATGGGAGCCTGAAAATATATTTTTTAAAAAATTGGGGTACTCAGGACTAAATATGTTCTATCAGTAAAACTGCGATTTGCATGCCGCATAATCGTTCGACGTAGACAGTGCATTTTTTTTCTGCTGCTTGAAAATCCACCGACTCCGTCGAGCATCGAACTTAAGCTCTTGCGAACAACGGGCCCAGCGTCTTACCGCTAGGCCACTCTATCGGCGAGCTACTGTGACCTAATGGACATCAAATCGCAAGTGTGTGCGCGTGAAATTTGAAATTCAATTCATGCGCAAAGAGGGTGCGCATGAACGGAATTCTGAAGATTTTCCTCAATTTCTTCAGGGTTCCGTTCTCAAACCCCGCATCAGGGGACCATGGGACCACCAGGGAGGTGTACCCTTTCCAACAAAAAAAAAATTACCAAAATCGGTCTATTCAGTAAAAAGTTATGCGTGGTCATACATAAAAAAAAAAAAAATAAAATATACCGGTCGAATAGAGAACCTCCTCCGTTTTTTCGTCGGTTAAAAAGCAATTGCACTCTATAATGGTCAGTAACACAAATTTATAAGCTGAACATTAAAAGATTGTGTTTAGTCGAAAAACTGTGAAAAATGTTCCACCATAATACAGTGAACTCTCACTTATGCGCCTTTTTCACTTATACGGCGATTTTCAATGATCCCGACTCATTCCATAGTAGAATAATGATAGTTTTATTCGTTTATGCGTCGCTCTAAAGTTTAATGTTTGACTTATGAGCCGAAATTTTCTTACCATATAAAAAATTATTTTTTTTTCTTTTAAAAATGAACATTTTTTTTATATATTTTTCTCTTTAAGAAGTAGCATTTATTGCTCTCGGAAGGCATTCTTTCAACCTGAATTACATTTCGGAGTCTGGTGTATCTAAATTAAGTTACACCCCCTATTGAGAATCGTGCATCAGGGGGGGGGGCAGAAATAATTCATACCTTTTCTTAGCTCCTTGAATGAAAGTGATCGGTTTGTTTAGGGACAACCTTAGCAGAGGTTGAATACTATTCGGGAATATTTTCAAAATAATTCAGCCACTGACACTCCTTTTTCTTATTCGTATGAACTTGCAATAATTTCCGAACCGTTATGTAAATTAATGTATTTTGTATAGAAACATACTTATTCACACTCTTACTATAGATAATGCTGCGTTTTAGTCTTTTGAATGAGATTTTTCACTTATGCGTCTTCCTCACTTATGCGCATTTTTCTGTTGGTCCCTGGGGCCGGCGCATAAGTGAGAGTTCACTGTATTTCATTTTGAAAAATCGTGCTTATGTAGCTCATATTTTCTTTCTTTTAATATCATAAGAGCTGTATAGCTGTATGAAATATAAAATTTTGACGAGAAATATGTGTTTTCTGGTAAGTTTATGGCTTCTTTGGTCTTTTGACTGGTGTGTTGTGTCTTTGTTACAAGTTGTTTAAGACGATTTGATTCTATCACTTGTATGGCACGTTCATCAATGACTACAGTTAATCAAACTTTAACAAGGCGCAGAAGCCATGTACTTTCAAGTTCAC
>JAXGGA010008738.1:0-55154 GCA_038373865.1 Uloborus plumipes
AGTTTGAATTGGTTCAACATTGAACCGTTCAAGCAACCTTTCCCCACCTAATAACTTTTGAGTGAACCGTCCGAATGGAATAAACTTTTTTTTGTTTGAAAGATCTCGGAAAGGCTTTCCCATACATTCCCATATTTCGCTTTTTGATTTGAACCATTTTTCGTTCAATATTGAACCGTTCAGAAAAAAAAAATTAACATTAGCGTCTACGGGGAATTTAAGTTGAATGTTGATCCTGAACTTAAAGTCGGATTTCCTTCAAACTAACTTTGTAAGAAAATGGTTTTGATAAATAATGTTTGTAAAGTACTTTTCTGAGTAATCTTCTGTGAGGACTCTGATTCCGACTCCGACTCCGCGAACATGGCGGAAATGCAGGCTCAGAAAAAAAATGACTGAACGTGCAAACGATTTTTGGTTTATTTATTCAATTATTTTATTTTATTTAATTATTATTATTATTATTTTTTTTTTTTTTTTTTGCAGACGATTTTTTTTTAACAAAATTTTTCATTCACGAGAACATTTTATTTTTTATTTATATTTAACAACTGGCAACGGATTAAAAGTGAAATTCGAGACATTTTATTAACTGACGAGTTTTCCTTTTTCTTTTTTTTTCTTTCTTTGATAAAATGTGTTTTGATGCTCTTTGTATTTTTATTTATTTATTTATTTATTTATTATTATTATTTTTATTTATTTTTTTTGAAAACGATGAAGGATTTTTTCTACGGAGGAACTGTAACAATTACACTCTTTAAAAGGTGCGACAAAACTTTATTTATTCGTTAATTACTTTTTACGTGTCTATTTCATCTGATGAGAGGGGTATATTTTGCTTTTCGAAATCAGCTCTAAGTGCAAAAAAGGTATGTTTGATATAATTTTCAGTCTCAGATAATCAAGAGAATAATGATCATATGCGAGAATGCCGATGTCGATGTACGAGAAAGTAGGCTCGTTCAGTTCTTGACAGAACTTCTTGTTCTAAATTAAAAATAAATACTGGAAAATCAAATGCACAATAAATAATCTATAGATATATAAAAACGGATGTATGCATATTTAAAGGGCCAGGGGGATGAAAGATGAAAGTGACCAAAATGCGATTTCGAGAAAATCGAAGAACAAAGTTTGATTTCTCGTAACTCCCTTTGCAGTTAATAGAATTTTCATGCATATTTCGGTCGATTCTCATCTTTTTTCCCCCTTGTTGTGCTACCAGATGATATTAATTCTTCATCGCCCCTAGATAGCGCTAATATCTCAAAATTGACGAAAAAGTGACTTTCATCTTTTTCCCCCTGGCCCTTCATTTGTATATATGTACTATGTAAAGTTGTGTGTTTGTTCCGTATACAAATCCACCATACAAAAATTTTGAAACAAAGATTACGATTAACAATGAATTATCAATTTAAGGCTCACCTATGTCATTTTCGCATGAAATAAGTCAAAAACAATTATAATCCATGTTCTAATTTTCTTGTAACATTGGCACAAATATTGTATGGTGCAGAAAAATTAGAGGTTACCCGGACAATCTAGCATGGTATAAAGTTAAGAAATAAGTTATCAAGCATAAGACGGGCTGAGGTCTTAATACATGCAATACACCGTCGGCTCGGTTATGCCCCAAAGAGACTGCAGTTTCTTCCTCATTTGAACTCCTCAATCTGGATTAGTCAGTAACCGACCTGGGGGCTGAAATCATCTTAATGAAGCTAAGGGAGTCACACAAACAAACTGGTTTGGTGAATAATATTTTTTTTGACACTCTCAGCTTGTATAAGATGATTTCTGCCTTTAGCTTGGTTACGGTCTAATTTAGACTGATGAGTCCTAATGCTGACGAAACTGCAGTCACTAGATGGCATAACTAAACGTGTGGTGTAATTTATGCAGAGTGAATAGTGATTTTTAAGAAAGAAATAATAACTCCTGATGAATATATTTAAAACGAATTTTTGAACCGGTTCATTGCTGTCCTGATAACCAGGGTAACTTTTAGAGACGACAGAAATAGGATAAAAAATAAGGAAGGAAAAAAAAAATCTCAATGCTTAAAAAGTCCTGCTTTGCGCTTCATAATATCATAAGATCTCTAACATTCATAATATTGCATACATTATTACAATGCGGGTAGAGCGATTTTAACAGCTTCAAAAACATCTCCCAAGTAGTAGATTCAGAGTCATTGAATGATGCGAAGAACTGTTTACTGTCAGTTTTCCTTTTGTTTTGTAAAATAAGGTGCAGAAAAGTTGTTTCATAACCTTGGTAGGAGAGTGTACAACTGGCCCTTCAAGTTTATATTTTGAAGTGAACTACACTAGAAAAATTTGACTTTTCTCAAAGACAATCGATGTCACCTTGACTATAAATTGATGAAGACGGATGTATCCATTAGAATGTTACTTTACAAAGTTTTTAATTGTGTTTGAAATTTAATCATTCATTTCAAATATCAGTCGAAAGAAAAATAATCATAATTTTAATAAAACATTTATAATATCATCCTAAATTGTTGAATCATGATTACAAAATTTTTATTGAAATAATTAAACCCAGATATGTACTCATTTCAGTTTAAAATATCGTAATCCCTATCGAATTTTTTTTAATTAGGAAAAAATTGTTTTTTTTTTGACATTTTAGAGCCAAACGCTTGACTGGTGTTTGAAATCAACCGTTCAAGTAAAATCTGCCGGCCACTTTTTCTAGTGGTCAGAGGAGTCTGACCGTGATGGCGGTGGCCCCGGGTCCGAATCCCGGCTCAGGCATGGATGTACTTTCCTTCTCCCCCTGTCCTGTCCTTCCCCTGAGTGAATGAGTGTGTTGAGAATGGTTACCTGCCCTATAAACGGGTCTTATGGCAACTGTGTTGAGCTAAATCGGACTTCCACCTTAATTGTACACGTAAAAACGGAAGCCGTACGTATTCCGCCTTAAATGGGGTAGATGTATCTACTCGGGCTCGGGTACTCGAGTGGTTTCAGAAACAACAATTATTAAAATCTTCGTTTTTTCTCACTTAAAAGCCAGTATTTTTGTTTGGTTTTCTGTGGTGCTTAGACCTAATAAAAATATAAGAAAACATGTAATCGATATGCTTTTAAGGCTAGAGTGGACAAACAAAATTGATTTTTTCAAACATTGATTTATATGTCTAAAACTTTGTGTGCTTGTATAATATTATTGTATATTTACTACATCTAAAAGCATAAAAAACACAAATTAGTGCAAAAACAATGAATACTTTTTTTCAAATTTCAAATTTAAATATTTTTTTAACAAAATTTCAAAATGTTCCAGGCGTCGCAATTTTTTTTCAAACTTTGAATTTCCACTTAATTTCTAATCATTAGGCATGATTGCATAAAACAATGCATTACATGTAATGTTTTATGTGATAGTTTATAAAAGATGGCTGAAAATAAAAATTTATATTATTTTTTCAACTGAAAATTTTTATTTTCAGGAATCTTTTATAAACTATTTCATAAAACATTACATATAATGCATTGTTTTGTGCCTTCATGCCTAATGATTGGAAATTAAGTGGAAATTCAAAGTTTGAAAAAAAATTGTGACGCCTGGAACATTTTGAAATTTTGTTAAAAAAATATTTAAATTTGAAATTTGAAAAAAAGTATTCTTTGTTTTTGCACTTATTTGTGTTTTTTATGCTTTTAGATGTAGTAAATGTACAATAATACAAGCACACAAAGTTTTAGACTTATAAATCAATAATTGAAAAAAAATCAATTTTATTTGTCCACTGTAGCCTTAAAACACTTGAATTCTTGATATTTTTAATTTTCCAGCGACGTGGCCGAAGGAATTCCAGTGGATAGCCAACAGTTGGTGAATCTCGTGTGCTGCACGCAGTTGTTTTTCAAAGAGCTGAAAAAATGTCAATTCCTCGTCACATCACATCCCATGGATATGACGGCCTTTTACGGTGAGTTGAGCTTACTACTTCCCCTCTTCTTAATTACTTGCATTTAAGAGATAAACTAGAGTCATAACTTATGGTTCGCTGCCAATTACAGTAATGACAGCCTTCTACGGTAAGTTGAGCTTACTATACTTACCCTCGATCTGATTACTTGTATTTAAGAGATAAACTAGGGTCATGACTTGTGGTTTGTTGCAAGAAATTTCGAATGTTTTCAGAATTATGATTTTGGTCCAAATTTGTTCGATCAAATTGTATAGGTACCAATGCCCCAGCAACCTCTAAACTGAAATTGAACTAGTAGTTAATTTGAGCTATTTTCTCCTAAATTAATTCAAGGAATCTCGAGCTTCTTAACTGTTGTAGTTTCTAATGCCACTCCGGTATCCAAGCCCGAGTAGATGAAATCTTCTCGATTTAAGGCAGGACAGATATGGCTTCCATTTTTGCGAGCACCATTAAGGTGGAAGACCGGTTTTAAGCTCAACACACATGCCATAATAACCCTTTTATAGGGTATGCATCCATTCACAACACACTTTTACACTCAGAAAAGACAATGACAAGAGAGAGAAAAAGTACGTTCATGCCCAAGCCTTGATTTGAACCGGGGCCACCGAGATTCTTACTAATTATGACAATTGCTTAATTTTCCCACTATTCTTCTTTTCAAATACCATTACTTTACGCGACCGTTTATATGAAGTTGGTTTAATAAATATGAATTGGCACAGAAATTTGCAGATGCGCAATCAGATGACCAGTGAATACCCCCCCCCCCCTGTAGGGAGGGAAGAGCTCGTAACAGTGGTTTAAATTGGTGCGAAATGGACAACTTCTTTTTACCAGTAAAAAATATGTACTCAACCCTCGTTTATCGTAGTTAATATGCTCCAGATTCTACCACTATAACTGAATCTAAGTGATTTTAAGGATCATTTTTTTAAAAAGTGAATATTTGCCTATTCCCTTCTCTCCAAACATAAAGGGGCATTTCACGGTATTTGTGACATAGGGGTAGCCGTAACAAAACTTTTTCTAAAGTTTAAGATTTATATATATATATTGAAAAAGTGTATTCTAAAGTGTATGACTATTATATTGTTTTCATAGTTCACTTTATATTATGTTTGTAATTGCACTCAGAACATTGAAAGTGCAATTTTCACTGTTACGCACTCTACATTGAATTTTTCTTTAAATCTGCCTTAAACCGATTTTTAAGCCAAAACTGGTACTTGAGACAGATAAAGTAAAGGATCACCTCTAATACAGCTAATATTCTTAATCAAAAAGTGCGTTCTATAAAAAATTGTGGATTGTGAAAATGATGACTGTAGAGTCCGTAACAATAATTGGAATAAAAGTTTAGCTTTTAAAGAAAAATTCAATGTAGAGTCCGTAACAGTTAAAATTGCGTTTTAAATGTTCTGAGTGCAATTACAAACATAACATAAAGTGAACTATGAAAACAATATGATATTTATATACTTTAGAATGTACTTTTTCAATATATATAAACTTTTAAACTTTTAAAAAGTTTTGTTACGGACACCCCTATGTCATAAATACCGTTAAATGCCCCTAAAATAAAATCTTTTAAGTCACCATTACACTGGCATTACTCATTCTATTTCGTAAAGTATGAGGGAATACGACAGGTTAGGCGTTATGAGTATCAAATAGTTACTATTGGGCAATGTGCAGTAAACCACACACACGCACACACACTTGCTAACATTAATCTATGAAATAGTGCAATTTTTTTAAATCATGAAATGAGTGAAAGAAAAGGATTGTATATCTCCCCCTCCACCACTGTATTTTTTAAAGGTAATGCTCACTATTTGAAAAACAAATAGTTAAACGGGTTTTTAAATTCATTTATCCCTCTACAATAATGTAGTGATATACACTCCTCAAAAAAAAAAGCTCAGCGATTGAAAGCAGATATACGTAGTTATTGTTGTGTGAATCCTAACTCAACAATAAGCTCTTGAAAGAACTTACTTTACGTTAAAACAATACTCTGTTATTCTTTTGATAGAAGGAAGCTACAGGAGTCAATTAGAAAAGACTAATGAATTTTAATACATTTGAAGAAAAAAACTGCTGTGGAGCGAAGCCGTGAGTGGAATTTGACTAAGGATGACTGTATACAAGGGTGTGTCACGAAAAAAAAAAAAAAATTCGGGGAGGGGGATCTAAATTTTACGCTGATAAAAAGTTGTTACTATGATTACATATTTACCTCTTGAATTATTTTTGAAACTGAAATATATTTTGGTGTTCCGGAATGAACTTTAGGTTTCAAATGTTTAAGTCGAAACAATGATTAAAAAAAATAATAATAATAAATATTGAACAAATCAAAAATAGATATTTCAGTGTATAAACTGGGTAATTTAACCCATTAATGCCCGACATTTTTTTCCAAAGATGTTTTGTATACTGGTTACAAATAGTGTTTAATGGATAGGGAAAATAATTTAAAAAATAACCTGTCAAAAATATTTTTTTTATTAAAAAAAAAGAGAAATCGTCACTAAAAAGGAACGCTATGCACCAGAGGGTGCATACTTTTTTACTAATATTTCTTTGTACCTACTATATTATATTTAAAAAGACATTTTATCAGAAGAAATAAAAGCAGCATCTAACATAAATTGGGAAGGTGGGAATAATTTAAAAAAAAATAGCTTTTTGTTCTTGAGATGGTGAACGATCTGATTTTTGATAAAGATCGTAATGAAACGGCTACAGAACGCACTTTACAATTCTTATGTGCTGCATTCTATTAGTAATGAATTGAAACAATACCAAAGTAATAATTGAACACTATTATTTGGTTGAAATGTTCATTTTGGTAAATTCAGACACACTTTTTGGACCGTCCCTGAAAATGGACGTTAGGAATTAATAGGTTAAGATAAAACCTATCAATAAAAAGGCAGCGTCTGGCATTTTCGTAAAACAATGCCTACCAGTAATAATAGTACTAGAGCCGGTAGTAATAACCAGTAAATCTGCCGTCATTTTGTAAGAGCATGCCACAGAAGCATTTCCAAGAGAATAGGAGCTCAACTAGCAAGTGTTCATTTACAGGATTCAAATGTTGTGACGATAGAAAATCAGGCAGAGGTAGTTGATAAATCGAAGGATTCTCATGAAAAGGTGAAGCGTCATCAAAGTTTTGGTTCAACTCTCACATCAGAACCAATTACTCTCTATTTTGATAGTCGAGAAGTTGAAATTATGTTCAAAGAGAAACTGCGGGGTAAATCTGCTCGGAAAACTATGCAATAAGGGCACATATCATTAGTTAACCCTTTATGCCCTGATGTTACTTAGAAGTATTGCTTACATTAATTTGGTATTACGAATCTACTATGGCAGGAATTCTGTTGGTACTTGAAAGTATGATTCCTTGTAGGTGGTTGAGAGACCGACAGTTGATGACAGCGATCGAAAACAGTTTTTTTTAGCAATGAGTAACGGTTCTAGGACCTAAGCCATAGCGATCATCAAAGTTTTTTTATTCTGTGCACATGTTATTTGATGTATTTTCAACTAAGAAAAACAAAAAAGATGTGCATATCTCTCTCTCTCCATATATAGAGCCGAGCACGCGTAGTTAAACAGACATTTGCAGCGAAAAAATTGTTTCAATGAGCCGGACATTCCATTATCCGGGATCAAAATAGTACATTACAATGGTTTGGTACATTGAAAATGTATTAAGTTAAGTGGGATATTCTTTTAACCGATATTCTAATAATCGGGCTCGACTGTACACATAAATTAATTTACAGATTAATTTAGGGTATAAACGGTTAAAGAATCAAGCTCAAAGTATTTTGGTCATGTAATTCCCCACAGGGATTTTGGGAAGAGGCTTAGTACCATCAATAGTAAACCCATTAAAATGCACTGTAAGAAAATTAAAAAATGTTACGCATAATGTTTGGGTAACGTTTCTGGATTTCGCGTATTTTGACCTGTTCCTGGTAAAATCAAATTTTTTCACGGAAATATTTCCTGATATGATACAAGTTGCATGAATGCGAACTTCTTACAAGTGTGAAAAATATTCTTTACTACCAGTTCGAACGTACACTAAGCATCTCTTTTTTGCACTTTGCCTTCAGCTTCAGATTGACTTTACCCCAAGTACGGGAAAATTCAGTCTCTAGACCAGTGCTTCCCAACCTTTTTGAGCTCATTGCCCCCTTTAAGACGCTGACTGACACATATCGCCCCCCCCCCTTCTTCCACGAAGAAAACATAAGTTGGCGCAAGTGAACATCAATATTATTAAAAAGTATAAGTACCTAACTTTAATTTGAAGTAAAATGTACGCAATAAAGCAACTATAACTTCTCACTTATAAACAAAAATATGAATAAATAAATAAATTACCTTAATTTATTTTTCTTTCACAAAGCAAACAGCAAACTAATAAACATTTGAAGGGTAACATTTAACTAAAATCATCGACATACTTTTCAAAAACAGAAATGCATTTTTCAAGAAATTATTTTCTTTTCTACACTGGAATCTGGGGAATTAAAATAATTGAAACTAAACATTTGAAGAAAAATAAATTGAAAATCAGAAAATTCATAAAATTGACAATGAACGACAAAATACTTCCTTAGGTTCATCCGAGGTGCGAAGAGGAAGCTCTTGGACTTTAATTTGTTTCTTTCTTAACTTATGATTAGTTGTCTGAACTCTGAACAACCGGTTTCGTACATGTTCATAATTTGGATTTTCGCTACCCTTTTATTACTACTGATTTTCATTTCTAAATCCTATCGCCCCTTAAGAATGTATTGCCCTGTTGAGGAGTCGAATCACACCTTTGGGGGCAATCGCCCCCAGGTTGGGAACCACTGCTCTAGATACTTTGACTTTGCAAGAATTGCAAGCAGATAAACTGTTCAGCTATTTACTTACCAAAGGCCTTCCTGGCAAAATAAGAAGGGACTGAACTGTTACCAGAAAAGTATTTTTATAGGAAGTTTTCGTTTCTTGCCTGACTTTGCTCGCTTTTGTTGAGAAGGTTCCTGATTTCTTGAGGAAGATTCCTGATTTCTTTCCAGTCATGTTACTGGCAGAAATTAGCCACATCAGCTCCCCATTGTTTTCCAGGAAAGTTTAGAGAAATTTTCAGTGTATAAATGCAATGATGAAATCAATAATAAAGCTGTTTTTCTCTAATAATGATTCTGATGTCATGAGTTCAGCTAACAAATGAAGACTAAATAGACAAATGAAATGAAAGTAGTGAGTATTTGGTAAACTAATTAAGCGTTAAATTTAATTCCGGGAGAGTTAGATATTTTATGACAGAATGAATCTTTTTTTAACATCAGGTGCCTTTTTAAGGTTTGAGTTTTTTTACTTTGAAAACTACAATTAATTTATATTCATATGCAAAATGAAATTCAAGAAGTTCATTCTAGGAGATTTAAATATTTTTCAATTTCAAAAAAAAAAAAAAAAATCCCCCTAATTTTATTACTATTATTGACTAAAGTAATACTTTTGACTGAACATCCTCATTGAAGATACAGTTTCTAATGATAACATATTTCAAAAAATAGTGTCCCTCAAACACTATAACGTGACAGCATAATAGCTAATTTTACTTCCCAAGCAGCATTTCCTTTAAGCAATATTTACCCATTAATGCCTGCCATTTTTTTCTAAAGATAATTTGTATACTGGTTATAAACAGTGTTTAATGGACAGGTAAAATAAATAAAACAATATCATGTGAATAATATTTTTTTTTATTAAGGAACGAAAAATCGTCCCTTAAAAGTTACGATAGACCCCAGAGGGTACATAATTTGTTCACTAAAATTTTTTTCTGCCTACGATATAATATTTAAATTGACATCTTATAAGAAGAAATAAAATCAGCAATTAACATTAAACTGGGAAGCTGGGAATAATTTTGAAAACTTAGCTATTTTTCTTGAGATAGTGAACGATGAAAGTTTTGATACGGATCATATTAAAACTGCTACAGAACACACTTTACAATGGTTATATGCGGCAATCTGTTAATAACGTATTGAAACAATACCAAGGTACGAATTGAATACTATTATTTGGTTGAAATGTTTATTTTAGGGGAATTCAGACTTTTTTTTTGAACCGTCCCTAAAAAGGGACGCTAGGCATTAATGGGTTAAGTCCTTGATCTTGTATAGAAAGTAATTATTCTCTTTAATATTTAATGTATATATCTTCTTTCTAATGAGACTCTGTTTCTTTATTCAGAAAAATAATTTCCCGTAATCTGATTAAATGTTATACAACATTTGTAAGGCAAGAAGGTAAAGAGGTATTAAGTTTTGAGTAACATCATTTATTAAATATTTATGGGCGGATTTAAAGTAAATGAGAAATTGATATTTTTTAATATGTGAACATTTCTTTTTCTTTCGAAATTAATTCAAAGTAAGTCTTTCTCCAAACAATGAAAAAAAACTCAACTCATTTCCTGTTGTTAATATTACCATTAATTATTCAGCAAACGAAGTAAATCCGTAGAAACAGAAATCCGAATTCCGATATCGGATGGAAAAATGATTGTTCATTTCCTGAACTTCTATTTCTATCAAGGAATAAAATATCCCTATCAGCATAATCTCATCGGCCCATGATCGGCCATTCATCGAAACCCGATGAAATTCTCATCGGCCGGTGATCGAATTCGATGAGTTCTCATCGAGAATTGCTCCAATATGTCTCAAGGGCCAAACAGAATCCGAGCAGCAAAATCCAATGAGTTTTGCTCGAAATACGATGAGATTTGGAGCAATTTACGAGCATGCAGTCCAGTGCCGATGAATTTAGGATCAAATTTGGATGCTCGGCTTATTTTCATCGGGAAAGTTGATCGGAAGGAAATTGCTTTCCGATGAAAAGTAGCTCATCGAAAACCGTGCTCGGATACGGATCGGAACGATGTCATCGTGCGTTACGGGATCAGTTTACGAGGAGTTCGATGATCAGCCGAGCAAAATCCAATGAGTTGATGCTACATGGGATTATGCTTTTCCTCCCAGCAAGTTTAATGGCAAGTTTTGACGACGTATATTAATATAATGTACATATTATGATATAAATTACACATGTTTTTTGTAACTTTTTAATGCTATGTTCATGAGTACGCCAGAAGCAGAAGAGACCCAAAGTCATTTTTATTTTCAATAAATCTTTGCACGTGTTTTATTCAAGTAATCTTTCTTTGTCGAAAATAAATAACATATTTAGTTGACAGTATAGCTATTGTTTAAAAGCAATCCCCATGGCAAGGACCATTCAGAGGATGTGCCCATAATACAGAAACGCAAGAAAACAAACAGTAAAGTGGTTACATTACATTAAGTTGCATATGAAATTTTTATTTAGCTACATCACTTACTATGTTATCTTTTTCAGCGTCCTTGAAATGAAACAAGCCATTAATAACATCAAAAGAACCATTAAAGGAAGGAATTACTCATAATTAAATTAAGCCGGTGTAATATGAAATGATAAAACAATCCAATAAATAACACTTAAAGTTTCAATATAGTGCAAAATGTCCTGCTACCTGAATTTAAAAACAAGCACTAAAATCGACAGTAAACGTGAATTGTTTCCCCGTGTAATTTTTTTGCGTATTTAAAACACAATAGAAGTGCCATAGAATGTGAAATAAGGAGCAAACATAGCTAAGACGTAAAAGATATTTCTCTGTTTTAGCCAAAGTAGGAAGTAAGCATGTCCGTTAAGTAGAAACGTACACCTGTTCTGCACTCTAATCCGTAGAATAAACTTTACTATAGAAGAATGGGAACTTCGACTGCTGAGAGTGTTCAAAAACTTTTAATTTTCACTAGATAAAATAGTAAGGTTGTGTCTATAGATTCTCAATATTTATTGTTAAAGTGATTGTCACGTTAATGATTGTTTTCATAATTATAATGTGAGCAACTTAGCTTATGGACTTATTCACTTTCTTTTTTTTTCAGAGAAAAAGCCTCGATCTTCTGGGATGTCCGTTCTAGATAGACTCGTTTTGTTTAAGGTACAGCCAAGAGACTATCACAAAGAGGAACTACAAAGTATAGCCAGGTAAATAATTGCACTTTTTACAAATAAAAAAAGAAAATGAATTTATCAACATTCAACGTAATCAACATCTTATACACACAAAAATAGTTTTTACTCAAAATACGCATGTGGTTTACGTAAAATTATTGAGGAAAAAAATCTTGGGATGTCGCATTAGGGGCTCAGGATGGAATGTTGACTGTCAAACCTAAAACCTGAGACCTTAGTTTTACATTATACCAGTTAAAGGCTGAAGTTTTCGCATATTTAAGAATTTTTTGACCCGTCGCCCCCGGAAGGAAATTGCTTTTGTCTTGTACTAGATACTCTGGCAATTCGGAATGCTTTGCTTCACTTTTCCAACAGTATCGTAATTCAGCGACTTCCATAGTACGAACGTGCCATAAAGATTCGTTTATAGAGTGGGCAACAATTCACATCACAACAGCAGGGAAAATAAAGAACCCGAACAGGAGAGCGAAAGTAAATTGTTGTTCAATCTGAAAACTGAACCTGGAACATCCCCATCCGTGGTCATTTTTCTATGACCACTAGACAAAGTAGCTGCATCAGAGGGGAATTGTAGCAGCGTTTCGCATGGGATAATGTTTTTAAAGGAGTGTTTAAAGCTATGCAGGGTTCGTCGAAATTCATTAAAATATCAGAAATTCATAAAAGATAATTTGAACAAAGAAACGCGGGAGGGGGGGGGGTAATCAAAATAGGATTTTAAAATATTTTAAAAGTAACCACAATGTTTCCTGAAAAATTCCATTTGATCATTAGTTTTCCAGATAAAGCTTCAAAAAAATAAATAAGTTTGAATAATATTACGAACCTCACAGAAATTTAACGTGATCATGATAATGATATTAATCCACTCAACATAATTTACTAAATCGTAGTTGCAAGAAAATAAGATACGTAATTACTACGTAGGTTACACGCAGTCCCATATTTATAATTTGTCAATACTTTAAGATGTTGATGTTATATTAAGTCACTACTTTCTTCTGAGTGGATACTTGTTACTTGTTTAAGAGGTGTACAGACTACCGAAACAGGAGCATTATGTCACACAGAGCTACTCTTAAAGTGAAAGAAGGTAGAAAGCTTATCCGTGTTTGTGCCAGACTTAATTTGTCGTAGTTTTGCCATTTCTCACGACTTTTGTGTCAAAGTTTGACATGCCAAATCTTCAGTAAGAAACGGCAAATAAACCCCCTCAGTATCATCATTATGTTTCTTGAAAAACAAATATAGGACTGGTGGATTTACCCGTGTCACATGTAATGCTTCACGCCTTAAATGCAACATGCTTCTTTTCATTTGAGAAGCAAACTTTATTTTATTGGTTTGTGATAGATAAAACTGTCCTTTTGAGTGGTTTGAAGATGAAGTTTATTTAACTCTTTATCAGATTTTAAGAAATATTCAGTTCGAAATACGTTGGTTACGTTACCCATCCTTTACAGAGTTATTTCCATCACCCTGTTTTAAAAATATAAACGGAGGTTATTGTATAAATACAAGTTTTTCTAAAATAATTAGCATATTATCGTTTCCTTTATTCTCAAATCCTAAGTAATGCACCGAGATTTTATACTCAAATTTTTCAAACTAATGTTTTATTGCTTAATTTTTCCAAAATACCAAGTTGATGAAAAGTCAATTTTGAGGGTTTTTTTTTTTTTTTTTGAATTAATTTATCTTAGCTACTTGAAAGATAATTTCTCCTTCATACCTTCCAAATACATCAACTATTCGGCAATAGTTTTCTGCAATTACATATTTTTATGAATATTTTTCTCTTGCATAATATGTAAATAAAAATCGAAAAAAAATGCGATGAACTTTTTATAAGAGAAAAACAACGTTGAAGTCTCTCTAAACGCAAAATTATATTTTCATTTTTACTTTCTGAACAGATTATTAATAATTTACGTCTTGGTTACATTCATTTAAATAGATAAGCTATCCAAGCTTTCTGTTTTTAAAGCTACTCCAAATTTATGGCTCATTTTGCATTTTTATGAACGAAAACACCAGATCAGTAAAAGTTATGGCATGAAACTGTCGCTAAAAATTACACGTGAAACAACGACTTCTTTTTTTTAAACAAACAATATTGTTTTTTTTAAGTAATATATGTATCATCTTTCTAAACCTTTTTTTAATGACATTGCTAATGACATTCATTTTTGTGTAACCATTTAATGATGTTTAATAAAATTTATGTTTCGCATACTTTTAAGCTTTCGAAAAAGAATAAGATAGAAAAAGCAGAAATTTTTATTATAACCCTTTTTATCGCAAAGTATACTTTAACGTTAGCGAAGCATTTTTAAAGCATTTTTATGAAAGTCGGTATTAATGATAATAATATTATGTTCTATTGTGGTCAACATCTTTTTGTTTTTTTGTTTAACAAAAGAAAAAGAGAAAAAAAAAGCAAGCACGTTTGAAAAATGAGGATATGTAACAGCAAATAAAGGTAAAAATACATTTAATAGCGATACCGAAGATGGGGTGGTGGCGACATTAAATATTTACCACTAATGGAGCTGGGCATATTTCTTTAATTATATATTTATCCCTAATGGGTTCTTTTTGACTTTCGAGCAAAACGAGAGAGAAAAGGAGAAAGAAAAAATATAATGGTAAGAGAAATGAACGACCCCACTAAATAATACAGACGTTTTGATGGTTTTTGCAAAAGAAATCTTACCAAATGAAAAATAAAGCACTTAAAAGAACACAATACAGATTTGATCTTGTTGCAATAGTGGTAAGAAATTGCTCTACAAATTCGAATTTGCCGCATCAGTGTTTTTTTTTTTTCTCTTTTAATGGTGAAGGTCTTGTTGAATTTGCGGAAAATATGATGATAACTCATTAACACCCATGATATATTGTTCGTTATAAATTTTAGCGAGAGAGAACTAGTAGAGAAAATAGTAAACTGTTATTACTTCTGTTTCTGTTTAATATATAGAAGACTTTCTCTTATTCATTAAAAATTCGGAGCTTCTACAGATTTGCACGTTTAGAGGTATGGTGAATTAGTTTTAACCATTTCTGGGAAATGTCTGTCGGTTTGTGTGTCTGTTTGTGAGTCTGTATGTGTGTAACCAGTTTTTTGTGCCCACTTTAGAGCAAAAATCGCTGCTTGAAATTCAACAAAATTTGATACACGTGTGCATCCCCGAGTGAATTGGTGCTAATTAATTTTCGGCTCCGGTTCCACCAAAGAGGTAGATCAATCAAACCGTTTATTGGCTATGTGTTACTGCTATATTTCAGCAAGTAACGGGCCGATTCATCAAAAATTGGTCAGAACTCAGCTCCGACGGTATGGGAGCTGATTTAATTCTGTGGCTTGGTTCTAAAAGGGCCAATGTCAATTTTTTCACATTCTGTGTTATTTACAGCAAAAGTTTCCAATTTAGTAAAACTCTAATTCTGCAAAGGTCAATGTCTATATAATATATAATAATATATATATTATATATTATATAAATTATTATATATATTATATATTATATAAATTATTATATATATTATATATTATATAAATTATTATGTATATTATATATTATATAAGGTATTATATATATATTATATATTTATATATATAATATATAATTTATATAATAAAAATTTCATATGACAAAATAATGTTTCTTTACACTAACAATAAACAAGTACCAAAAAATACTAATGGGAATCTTAATATAAGAAAGTTATAGCATTCTAAAAAATCTCAAATATCTTTCATCGCCTTTTTCTCGAAACTAACATTTTTGACTTCGCCCCTTTTAGAATAATGTCACAGAATTTTAGCGGACTTTTAGAGGAGCAATAAGGGGGCGGAGCAATAGAATGCTTAATCTCTTTATTTGTGACTGCTAAGCAAGGATTTAAATATTTATGTGCGGGTAGACCTCAAAAGGGATAGGTGCTGATTTGATTTTAGTGCCAATAGCCCCAGGGAGGGGCACAATCGAACGTACTTTTTCTCTCATTGTGACTGATGGAACTCAAAAACAAAGCAATGAGTCAGTATTAATGTATTATACAAGTGAACTTACACATCAATGAGCAGTGACTCAATTTTGGCACCAATCGTTTCAATGGGGGAATAATTTTGGTAATGATTTGCGCAAATTAAATTCGGCTTAGTCAAATTCTATAAGCTAAGTTTTTGAAAATGTCAAATTTCAAACTTAATCGTCCTTACACATGTTTCGTTTATTGAACGAAATGCTGTAAATACGGCTTAGTAAGGAATGAGAAAAAAAATACAATGACTATGCGCTTTTGCTTATAAGAGATTTTTTTTCTATCCTTTATAACCACAAGTCTTCAAAAAATAGCTATTTAACAGCCACAAAATGTTTTTAAGTATCACCAAGATGCCTTAATTAATAGGGCAAAAATAAAGAATACGTCATAATATTTTGTTCAAACTTTCAATATTTTTTCCTAGGGACACAGAAGAAATCTCAGACCTTTTGAAAGATATGAAGGAGTATATGCCTTGCGAAAGTGGAGGTGAGTTCTTTGAATATATCTTTTAGAGATTATTTTTACACCTTTTGCCAGTGAAACGCCTCTGAAAAGATACTTATTTATCTGCGTGACATCAAATTTATATATTGCACATTATAGTACATTTCGTAGAACCTGCAAAAAATTCCTCCAATAATAAATGAATTTGGTGCGGAATATCGCAGACTAAAATGGATCAAAAGCGAACTACAACGTTTTGATGGTTTAAATAAATCGCAACAAAAACCGGTGGCTTTTATTTAAAAATGTATAACTTTTTGTATCGTAGAAGAACGATATTTATGAGATTTTTGCTCATTAGAACACCTTAAAGAGAGTCCTTTCAAGTAATTATATTTAAATCTAACATTTTTGTATTACTATAGATTTTCCATCCCCTTTCGTTCAAGTCATTTTGACTTTCTATTTAGAAAATTGGGGCTACAGCATCGTAATAAGTTTTTCTTCTTTTTTTTTTTCTTTTTTTTACAAAAATGGTTTTGCCTGTAAAAATAAAATGCCTTAATTTCTGAAAAAATAATATTGTAAAGGATATATCAACATTAAAGCCACATGTGTAAATCTTACGAAAATTTAAAATGCGAAATCCAAATTCTTTTGAGATTTAACTCATTAATTCCTAGCGTATCTTTTAAGGACGGTCCAAAAAGTATCTGAATTTACCAAAAATGAACATTTCAACCAAATAATAGTGTTCAATTATTACTTTGGTATTGTTCTAATTCATTATTAACAGATTGCAGCACATAACCATTGCAAAGTATGTTCTGTAGTCGTGTAACCAGTATACAAAATATCTTTGAAAAAAAAATGTCAGGTATTAATGGGTTAAAACACCATATCTCACCATTATAGTGGGTAACTTATGAGTAAACATTCTGAATTATCAATGCGCACTAAAGTACTTGCTTACTTCTATTAACAAGATATCATTTTATGGAGAAAAGTATTTTGAACGATTATGAATCTGATCAAGACCTTCAATCTGCGCTTTAGTAACTCCACATTATTACATTTCCCAACTTTAAGTTAATGAAAGCTCGTTGTGACTATCTAATTCTTCATCTTAATTACTATTATTTATTAGCCACTCCATCAACTTCAGATTCGTATCTACTAGATGAATATGAAATCGCAAATCACTTCTCCTGCAGAAGGCATCTGAAAACATAGTCTAACTTCAAACTTGTGCCAGCATAATTAATTATCATGCCATTAATTGAATCGTTTATTTCGAAAAGGTAACATCTCTATTTTGATCTGCTCTGTCTCTTTAGAAAATTAAACAGCGCACGGTTATATTTTTGAATGTCATAATCAATGGTTATTTGGTAAATTATTGCAGTAATTGTGTACTTAACTAAAGGCATTTTTTCATTGATTATGACATTCAAAAATATAACCGTGCGCTGTTTAATTTTCTAAAGAGACAGAGGAGATCAAAATAGAGATGTTACCTTTTCGAAATAAACGATTCAATTAAAACTTATTTCTTAAAAAATTCTTAATATAATGTCGCTGTTATAGGAATAATTTTGAAATTCTTATTGTAGGGGCACCCCGATGGGAGGTTATGGAAGTTCACTATGACATCTCTAAAAATTTTTCGTAGTCGTGACTATTTAGAAGCTGTTAAGTGCCAGGCTTATCGCGTAAATTCTACGTGTACTGTGTTGTCATATTTTTGCACCGTAAGGTTATGTGGCCCTGCATACTAACAAATTGGTGTATTACGATATTTTAGTGGTATTCATTGTCCACACGTGTAACACCTTGTTCATTCGTCTGTATATGTCCGATTTTCCAACTGGACTGCTATTTTCAAGAAATTACTATTTTTCTATGTGACGCAAAAGGTCAAACAATTGTTTTTAGTTGTTATAGTATGCTTTTTCATGAATATCGTTGAAGCTCCAATTAGATTTTTATAGCAAGAAAACTACCAAAAATCTGTCACGAAGTTTTATGAAAGTATATGTTTCGAGAGTACGTTTTCGAGACATGTATGTACCTATATAAACATTTTATGCTTTGAAATTACAAGTGTATTCATCACGGAGCTTCAGCCATTTGATTTTTTTTTTTTTTTGTGTAGAAAAAATATTTAAATTTTTGAAATTGCATTAACCTCTTTTACTTTATTTTTCAGAAAAGTCACTTATTGAGGAAAACCTTGCCAGATGGAATAAGCGACCTCGAAAAAGTGTCTGCCAGTTTGCAGAGGACTGGATCTGCTATTGCGGTTCGAACCTAGGATAAAAAGATGCACTGCTTTAATTGCAACACACCATATACCTTCAAGCAGTTGAGGCACTGGTTTGAAGAATGAAGATGGAGCTACAATCTATATTATGCGCTCTTTTTCGAATCATTCTTACAGAATAACAGAGGATAAAAATATTTGTCTCATAAGAAGCAATTCGCTTGCAGAGTGATGAATATTTAGCTAAAAGTTAGGATGAATTGCTGTTTTTCAATGAAAACTAAAATTTATCATCGGGTGATATCATCTGTGGACAAAGAAGTAACGTAACACGTACTAAATCCGAGTAGATAAAGACGCAATCAATATGTTCGTGAATGATAACACGTTTCTGGTAAATTTCAAAAGCGCTTTATGCCGAGAGAATGTGATTTAGTTTGATATATCGGGCTGATGAGAAGTAATGTTTCAAAGGCACGAGATGACTAAACATATGAGTTACAATGATAGCAAATGGCTCCTATTGGTTGATAAATAATCTAAAATTTGAATTTCAAGCAAGTTACAGTAGATTCGGGCTCGTAAAATTTCAACGGTTTGGCAGTTGTTATACTTTTAGATGAAGGCACTTTTCATTACTTATACTCAGTAAACTCTATGTTAATAATTTTGGAGAAGTTTTTTTATATATAATCAAGCTTTGCACAAAGACAAAATAACTTCCTGACTTTTATCAAAAATGTTGGCACAGTAAGCTTAATATTTTAGATGATTGAAGAAGTGATAAAGAATAATCTCATTAGGACTATCTGTTCAAGCATTTGCATGTGCTCTCTACTATTTAAGGGGAACAGTTTAAATTAAACTTTACGAAAATACTTGTCTTATAATGAACATGATATCATTCAGTAACTCAGCTATAAACTACCGTTTCGCACTTTTATTTGCATTAGAACTCACCGTATTCATTTATAATACGAAAAACCATTTTTTACTATAAAAAAAGCCTTTTTCAATACATATTTTTGTATTTGACGAACTTTTTGTTTGCCAACTGAAACTTTCTGTACCAAAATTAATATTTTACATTAAACGGTCAGCAAAAAAAAAAAAGAGCTATGCAACTGTTTAGTCATGAAAATACAATGTTTAACTAATAATTGTAGTTCGGAACAACAGTACCCAAGCTAAAAAATATTAATTTTAGAAACCTATATTTAGGACCCACCTAACCTGGAAGAATTGGAACTGCAACGCAGATACTAATAAATCTCTATACAAAAGCTTCTATATAGGAACTTGAAACATAATCACAGCATTACGACGCTGCTAAGTTAGGTTTCTCCAACTCTAGTAGTAAAGTTTTCGACTTTTTATACCTCTTTTATATCTGAACTCAATAAAGTTTGAAACGCTGAAAGAGATTGTTTGTCTTGTGCTACATTAACAATGCACAAACAATTTTAAATTCTTTTTGATTTTTAAATATATCTACAAGTGACATTCATTGTTTCAAAAATTCATTGAACTATAAAAATATTCAGAACAATTGTAAATGTGGTTACTATAACTCAATAATAGGGAGCTGCTTTACAGTAAGTAGTATTATAAAAAAGCAGTCGAACAATTTTTTACTACACAATGAGTTAAACACGAGAACATGTAAAAACGTACAACCATTTGAAAATCATTAAAAGCTCAGAAAACAGCTGCTTCGATTCCCCAATTATTTTACTGCTCCGTGAGCATATGTCTATCGCAAATTAAACTTGGTCGACATCTGGCATTGACTGTTTTCATTCTAAAGTACCGATTCGTTAAAGATTTTTCCGAATGTAAGCGTAAGACATTGCGTTGTTCATTAAAATGTGTACATTTGTTTCGTTAAACGTGTATGACACTGTCATATCTGCCATAAAGCAATAAAAATAATAATGGTGTACTACATCTTTCGAGAACACATTTTTGATCATTCCAATCATTCGCACTGCTGACTTCAATGACACTTTGAATGCGTGTGAAAATAATAGAGTTTTAATTGAATTGATAGCTGAAGCATCAAGCACTTATAAGTAAATTACAAAACTGTTTTCTATGAAGAATTATCTCTAGAAAAAGAGAGGAAAGCATTAAAATGCTTTTATACTTCGACGTTATCGTACTTGAAAGTAAACGGGGCTTAAGCAGTAAGTTACTGCTCTTAAGCCAGGGTTAAAGCAGAATTTTCAAACCTAGGAGCTTTAGGCACAGAAGTACAGATGTTATCTGATGAATAAGGAGAAAAGTGTGATTTTTCAGTATATTGGCTTGCTAATTTTGTCAAATTGAATCTCAATCTACAGAACATTAAGCTGTGGGATAAGCAATGCAGAACTTCCTGTCTTGGTGTTTCGAGTACAGGAACTGCTCTAAATAGGTACTAAGTGATGTTGAATACATTATTTTGAACTAAGAAACCATATATCTGGAAGTTGAATACATTTCATCTGTGAAGATTATGACAGTATATAATCTTGACTTCCAAATATCGAAGAACAAAATGTCCATTTTAAAACTCTGTTTATATTCTTCAGGATTATTTAACTTAACTTAGCATTCAAGTGAGGACTCTTTCATGTCTAAAACTGAACAAAACCATTCACGGTGGTTGTGTCATACATATCTTGAACTTGAAAATATCTTTATTAAAAGTAGTAGAAGCAGTGAGATCTTTTCAATTTGAAATCTATTTCAAATTTACAATTTTATTACAAAAATATAATAGAAAATACTGATCGCTTGCACTGTTTATATACCTATATATTTGCACAAATAAAGTTTGAATTATAATTATGAGTGTCGTGTTCTGTTATTCCTTCCAATTACACAGGTCTGCAAAAATACACTTTTTAAAAATTGTTTTTATTTAGTTAACTGATCTTTATGTACTTTTTTGCGCTGGTTTCAAAAATGGCATTGGTTTTTTTTCTATCACGTAAGACTTGCCTAAGAGATAAAGTTGAAATTTTTGAAAAAAATACAAAAATCGGATAATTTTGATTTTTTTTTTTTTTATCATAAAGTAAAAGCAGTAAAATAATCAAACCTAGCTAAAAAGAGAATAAGAGTGATGGACATGTGTTGCGAAGTTATAAGTCTTTGAGAAGAAATTAGGCAAGTTAGGTTCATGAAGAACATGGCGAATAGCCGAACGTATGTTGGTAGGGTAGGAATTTTTTTTTTTTTTCAAAATTGAAACCTTGCACTAAAGAACAAAAATTCCAGTCATCACTGATTTTCACTCTCTCTCCACATCATGGGTAATCTAAAACGAAGCGATTTCTTCTTACATTGAAGCAATTGTCTCAGTTCTTCCAAACACACAGAACACACTATACGAGGAGCCCAAGATTTATCTTGGTCACCTAGTTTAACACCGAATTATGCAAAATACACCTTCTTAATAAAATTAGAAATGTTGCTTTGTCGCTTTTTGACCGTTAAGACCCACTAATATAACAGAAATAGTTAAGAGAGTTGACTTATCCTCCAGCAGCCATTTCTTCAAAAGAGCATAAAACTGTTAGATATGTATACCACAGTGTCTATAGCTTCACACTGAGTCACTGATTGCAATCAAGGTCACAGCTCACTACATTCTTCAAAATGAGGCCTAGTGGACAGTAAGAATGGGGAGGAAGCAAACTGAGTGAGAATTGTCTTGTTTTCGTAGGAAATGGATTTTCCTAGTTTAGATTTATTGTCTTATTTAAATAAAAAAATAAAACTTTTTTTTTTCTTCAAGTAACGTGTTCACATTGTTCAATAACATGTTCAACATGTAAGTTCTATTATTCAGATTAAATTTAGCACTTATATTGGTTATAATATTGGAAAAATCTTACGGTTTTCAGGGACGGTCTTTGCAGTTTTCAGGGACAGACAGTACGTTCTACCTTTGTTGGTGTCAGCATAGATCATCCGAAATGCCAATAGAATAAATTACAAAGTATTTCAGAAGTAAGGTCAAATATTTATAAACTGTACCTTTTTTAAGTGTTAGGAAAAAAATCACCGAGTAAGGCCACACTAACATGTTATTTCTATCAGGTTTTGTTCCCTTTCAGTTTTTGTTTTCATTTCATAAAGCATCATGATATGGGAATGAGGTGGGGGGGGGGAGCTGTCAGATAATCAATAAAAGGTGAAAAAAAAGAAAAGCGAATTGAAGACTTAATAAACTTTCATTAAAAATAATCGATTTTTTTTTCAAACCACAAAATACCAAGGTGAGTTGCTTTAAAGCAAATAAAAATAGACGTTAGTTTAAAAAAGTTATCATCCTATTTTACGTCATTAAAACTTCATTGCAAATGTAACTCAAAATGTCTCCTTCCCCTAATATTGCCAGATAATTTAATTAGCTTAATGGAGTCGATTGTATTTGATGTGGTACTGCTTGTAGGGAGTTGAAAGATCTGCACTGCAAAAAAAAAACTGCTGTTTTACAGTATAATACTGGCAGCCGATGTTTCGATTTAAAACTGTAAAATGCACAGTAATAAGTTGTAAGACTAGCAATTTTACAATTTCTTACTGTAAATTTCTACAGTTTATTTCCATTAAAATTAGCTGTTTTATACTGTAAAAACAAACATTATAATACTGGCAGCAGAGGGTCCAGTTTCAAACTGTGAACTGCATGGTAATAAATTGTAAAAATAGCAATTTTACATTTTGTTACTGTAAACTTAATAATTTTGCAGTTCGATAAAAGTAATAGTTTTACAGTTTATTACTATAAAATTAGCAATTTTTACAGTTTATTAGCAGAAAATTAGCTGTATTATACTGTAAAATCAACATTAGTTTTTTACAGTGGCTAAAATGGTTGAGATCCTAAGAGAAATAGTTTAGCGTCTAATACATACGTTCATGTTAATTTAAAGCAATAGATAAAGTAAAAAATACGATGCTTTATTAAAATGGTTTGAAGTTGAATTTCGACATACAGCGAAAAACATATTAAGGGAAAATATGAAAACGAACTTTTTTATGGCCAGAAATCTCTCAATTTACATTTAGAAAAATCATAATCATAAAGTAATAATAATAAAAAAATAAATACTGCATTTGCAACGAAAATTCAAGGAGATATTCTTCTAATAGACCAGAGCTGAAAATACGGCACCTGTATGTCACACCACCAGAAGAACAAGGAGAGTGGTAATTATTAAAACAAAAAATATCAATATAAGGTTATTTTCTTGGATTCTTTAAGGAGCAGGTATAATTATTATCTCAGCAAATATTGCAAAATATTAAAATTTAAGAAAGTTCTGAAGTCATGGAGGAGAAATACGAATACTTATTTAGCTTTTAATTGCAATTTGAACATGTTCTGATGGAACAGTTATTACCATCAGTTTATCAAAACAAAATGCTTTTGTTGTTTTCCTCTGACTTTCCTTAAAACCGTGTTGATTGCTTTCATGCAACCTTCTTTTAAACTTATTAAGTTGATTGTTTTTTTTAGGATTTTTTAATAAAACAAAAGATGCAGCCATTTGTTTTTTTTTTTTTTTATATGTGTCAGATATTACACTTTTCATGGATCTACTAACTCCAGATCAATGTGTGGCGTGTCAAAGATTGCAGTTTTCTCCATGTCTAGATCAGAAGATGATGAAACAGCTAAGGATGTTTTCACAATTTAATTTAAGGCTTTCCACTCTCTCTCTCTCTCTCTCTCTCTGTTTCTTACTTTTTTTCTTATTTCTTTTTTAGAATTTTTGCTTGCCGTCTTAACTTGTTCACCTTTCTAGTTTGAAATGCTTCTACTTCCTCTTTTTTTTTAATTATTTTTTATCTTTCATCTTCTCCATATTTTCCCATCCTTACATGACACCTTTGTTGTACATCCTACTCCATTTACTTGGGTTTATGCCTTTTTTTTTCTTCTTCAGTTGTGGTTTGCCTCTTATTTTCGTATTTTTACTTTTTCATGCAGTCATATAATTTCCTGACTCAGGTTAAAGAAATTGGGTGATATGACCATCTACTTACAGGGAATAAACTTCAATGGAGACAGAAAAAAAATAATTAAAACAAAAAACAATGCTATGGACTTATGTATAAACAGATTTAGACCAAACTGCAAATACTTTTTGAGAAAACTTTGAATAAAAAAGCAATTTTATTTAATTTATAACCCATAATTTAAATTTAGATTTTTTTAAAATTTCATGAGAAAAAACTAACACGACATTAAGGAACTTTATACAAGATTCAGTGAACAACTGACAAAATTCTAGATTTGTATCAGGAATATACAAATCCATATACATAAAGTTATATATATATATATATATAAATAGAGATAACGCTATTATGAATCAACCATCCACTACAAGGAAAACATTCCGGTTACGCCCATGCATATGACAAATATCAAGAGAAATTGATGCTTCGTTTCGCCACTTGAGAGATAGATGTATGCATGTACATAAATAGACAAAATGAATATCATCAAAGTGTGTCACACTCCTCTTTAGTCTAACTATGAATTCAGAATAACTAATTAGAAATACGGTAGATGAAAAGCACTGCTGACAATATATTTTCACTGAAATATACAGTGAAAGGGAAGTTTTCTCGATCGTCTAACGGCGGATTTATCCCATACTAACCAGCTTCCTAAAAAAAATTGCAGACAGGTATTAGATTTCAACAAATTTCAAATTCGTTTTGCTTCAAGTGCTTGTATTAATAAGTTCTTCGCCAGAAAAAACACAATATTATTTTACCTCGAAATTTTTAACACGAATTACTCTAGTCGGTCTTGCAAATATGTATATGTTTAGCAATTGAAGGGCTTGAGAGATGAAGTGGTTAGGCGACAAAACATAAATTGCGAGTAAATAAAGTTTTATTGTTGCAGATGTTGCAGCTTTTTTGTTTTCTACTTTTGTCATTAGTCTGCGTATGAAATTGGTATAACGGCATCTTCTTTTTGATGCACCAAATATAATTTGCTTACCTTTATCCATTGCTTAACATTGTCTAGAGTGTTTATTTTTTAAAATGTAGTACAGACGGTTCATCCAATCCCTTCAATTGTGTGTAGCAAATGTTTGAAGTCAAATTGTTATATACACTGCGATGCAAAAGTTTAGACAAAATGTAAATATGTGAATAAAAAGAAAACTATTCGACGAAGTGCTTTCAAATTTCTACTGCCGGTACACAATACGGTCCCAACTACGTGTCTGGTGTTCTTAAAACTATAACTGGAATCAAATTTTGGATATAACAAAAGACATTTTTTTTTACATTGTTGCAAAAGTTTAGATAATAGTCAGATTCTATGAAAATATCACTTGAAATGTGATTGGTGGAGGAAATGCGGGACTGTATTATTCATTTAAAAAATTCCGGAGATTGCTGAATAAATAATAAAAATCTCAAAAGCTCTTTAGTTCTCGTGTACAGAAGATGAGAAAGTTTGGAAGCCGAAATTTGAAAATGAACCTACTTTACTAATTTTTTGTCTTTTAAATCGGCTCTAGTATGGTAGTACATTGTTTTTTACTTTGTGGAGAGCAAATTCAGACATGCGTATCGATCAAAATCTCCAAGAAAAATTATATTTCTTAAGGATGAAGGAATTGAAAAAACGGCTCAGACTGAAGATTCGGCCCTTAATCCTACAAAACTTCAACTTGTGTCAAAAACAGCACATGACAGCAAAAGTAGATAAACAATTGAATCGGAATGCATAAAAAAACAAAGAATTGTGCCTGAGCCTTTTCGGACAGAGTGTCCCAAATAAGCCAGATTTTAATGTGAAAAGCAGCATATGTATCATCGTGACTAAAAAATGAATGGTACTTTCTTTGATACAAATTATTAAAATTGGGATGGCCTAGATGGATTATAATTCTTTTCGCGGGACTTGAGAAACATCCAATGATCATATGCTGTGCTGCTTTTACCAATAAAATCTGGCTTATCTGGGACACTCTGTCCGAAAAGGCTCAAGCACAATTCTTTGTTTTTTTATGCACTCCGATTCAGTTGTTCATCTACTTATGCTGTCACGTGCATAAGTATTGCATTTGACCCAAGTTGAAGTTTTGTAGGATTAAGGGGCATATCGTCAGTTCGAGCCGTTTTTTCAATTCCTTGATCTTTAAGAAATATATTTTTTTCTTGGTCTTTTGATCGATATGCATGTCTGAATTTGCTCTCCACAAAGTAAAAAACAGCGTACTACCATACTAGAGCCGATTTAAAAGACAAAAAATTATTAAAGTAGGTTCATTTTCAAATTTTGGCTTCCAAAATTTCTCATCTTCTTTACACGAGAACTACAGAGCTTTTGAGATTTTGATTATTTATTCAGCAATCTCTGCACTTTATATTCGAATGATAAAGTCCCGCATTTCCTCTACCAATCACATTTCAAGGGATATTTGCATAAAATCTGACTATTGTCTAAATTTTTGCAACTATGTAAAAAAATGTCTTTTATAATATCCAAAATTTGATTCCAGTTATAGTTTTAAGAACTCCACACACGTATTTGGGACCATATTGTGTACCTGCAGTAGAAATTTGAAAGCATTTCGTTGAATAGTTTTTTTTTAATTCACATATTTGCCATTTGTCTAAACTTTTGCATCGCAGTGTATTCAACTCTCTTTTAAGTTTTCTTACACCAACTTGCATTGACAGCATGATGCAAGGATTTAAATCCGGTATCTTTTTGAGGGGAGGAGGATTGCCCTCCGGAAGGAAGTCAACTGCCCCCCTGGAGTAAAACTCTGTTAGTATTTTCGCACATACAAAAATATAATAACAAGATTATTAAAAATTTCAAAGAAAAAGCAAATAAAATTAAAAACAATGCATGCATAAATAAACAACCAATTCAACATTTATCAGATCAGTGGAAAGGGCATTAAAACACACTTAGGGTGCTTTTCCACTTACCGACACGGCAACGATAAATCGTAAGCGACTGTCGTCATCCGACATTGGAGCACGCAAAATGCATTAAAATATGCTATGCGCTTTTCCATCTCCCGATTCCAGGACGATTGTGCCGTCTCCGACTGAACGCTGTCGTTTGTCGTCCCATTCGTGTTGGATGGCATCCATCTCGCCTTTAAAATCGGGACGATATTCATCCGTCTGTTTACATTCTTCGAACTATAGCAATGGCGTTTAAATTCGACATCTCTGCATTAATAAAATATAAGCTTCAATTTGCAGACGATTGACAAAAGATGTAGCAATAAAAGATTTGAATCATTTTATTTTATACTTTGTTTCATTAATTGTAGCGCAGACGATTTTTAATGCTTCAAAAGAGATTAAACTTTCATTCTGAACTTTCTTCGATGAGCAACACAGTAGTCATGGCATTCAAGTTTGACGTGTCTGTTTTGTGTGAATTAATTGAGCAGTGACTGTGTCTATGGGATAAGCGAAATATTTTATACAAAAAACAAAATTCACAGGGAAAACGCCCGGGAAGAAGTTTTTAGATTTTTAGATGAAGAATGTGACGGCAAAATTTCTACAGACAAGAAAGAAACAGGTAAGATTAAGAGCATTGTTCGTAACTCTAAAAATATATTATACTTTAGATTAAACTACTTGTCTTAAATAACCTTGTCCAGATTTTAAATTTTTACTATTCTTTGTAAATTTAGTAAAAATATTTAAAATCACCTAAAATCTTTTCGCAATTTCTTGAAAAGTGTATAAAACTCGCCTACAATGTAACTTTCTTTAAAAATATCGTGTACCCAATGCCGTCTCTTAATTTGTTTTCTTTTTCTCATAAGGTAAAGCAAATATAGTAGTCGTAAATTGAGCAGCTGTAATAATATACGTGCGAACAAAGTGCTGTTCCAAAATGAAATGCGGTGGAAAATGACCCCTTTGGGGAAACGATATCGTTTGAGTGGAAAAGCAGTGCTACAGACGACACGACACCGTACTTATCGTTGCAGTATTACCGTCCGACTTTCGTCGTTGTCGTGTCGTCAAGTGGAAAAGCGCCCTTACAGTTTCATTTTTAGAGCGCACAATTTCTAAGAAGTAATGGGGTACAATCCGTGAACTTCATTACCTTTCACTTAACGTTATTTTGCGAATTTAGGACATTGTTTTTGAAAACTTTTTATAGAAGAGTCCCGTATATTATAGTTTTCCCTCTACTATCATCATAGATGCTCTATGGCTGCGTTTTCGGGGCAGAAAAAATCGGAGAGGTAGAAATTAAGTCCCAAACCCTATCTCTTTCTTGAATGTTGAATGATAGGTTATAAATGGATTTAAAGGTCTTCAATTTCTAAAATATTTATAGCAAAATTCTTTAACTAAATTCCTTTCTTTGATATCATCAAAACAACCTAAAATTGGATTTAAGTACTTCAATTTTAAAAGCATTCCGGGGAAGAGTTTCGAACCAATCCCTTTCCCAAACGACATCAAAGACGGCATACATTTGCATTTTCATGACTACAAAAAGTTTCCTCTGAAAAGTACCAAACCCCACCCCCTTCTTTAACGTCACAAGTGATGGCCTTTAAATGCAATTTTAAGACTTATACTCTGAAAAATTCCGCGGGAGAGTTCGTGTTTTTCATCCCTTTCTTAATATCATCAAAGATGGTCTACAATTGCCTATTTAGGAAATCAAATTCTTCAAATAGGAGTTAAAGACCTAAACTGCATCCATGTTCCGAACGTCATCAAAGAGTGCCTACCTTTGCATTTTTATGACTGCGAATCGGAAGTTTTTTTTTTTTTTTTTTTTAGGACTTTTAGTTCGAAAAAAAATAAGGTCTAAACATTCGAGCTCTCGTCTACCTCATGTCATTGAAAATCGTCTAAAATTACATTTTTAGAGATTCAGTTTCAAAAAATTTCCAGGGGAAAATCTGTGAACCCCATTTTCCTCTTTCTAACCACATTATTTCTTCCTCTGCCGCCAAAGACGGCTTGCTGCCGTAAATGCAGGACTTCAGGTGTTCAAATTTCTGCCCGAATCATCCTTCTTAACAACAAAGTTAGTTTAAAACTGCATTTTTAGAGCTATTTAGAAATATTCCAGGTGGAGCCTCAGATTAGGGCGTGAATATTACCCTACAATGAAATTATTTACAGATACTGAAGAACAGTCATAAGCTTTTTAAACTCAAAACAACCCTTTCATGGACATACATAAGAATTTATTGAAAGGAGAAAGCAAGCTTCCCCTTATTCGTTAAGATTAATTTATATTCATATTTCAAAGCATTAACATTTTCATTCGGAGCAGGTTCTTTCAATTTATCTCGGATAGGATGATCCTTTCTCAGCCTTTTAAACGCACCAATGGTCCCTTAAAACTCAAATCCCCCCCCCCCCCACCGAAGCAAAATGCTTGATAGAAACGCTGCTAAAACTCTTAAGCAAAAGTTTTGAAAAAAATAGTAAAATGTATGATATTGCGCCTAGCGGAAAGTAGAAATTTTGCGAAGAAAAAGTAAAAACTTAAAAAATAAAATAAAATAAATGCCAAAATTACACGAACATACACAGAATAGTTACCTAATGAAATTCATGTGGGCAGTCGAGTTCGGAATGAGACGATCATTTCTCACTATTTAATCAAAAGTAATTGGAATGAAGTAAATATATTTATATACTTCATTTGAGGGTGAATCACATACTTTGTGCAAAGTGAAAATCTGACTGAATTTCTACCAGAGTACGATCATTTTTCGTTGTGCAGGAAATAAACGTTTTGTTATTCTACTAAGATAATTTTAAGTTATAGGAATACTATTAATATAAAATAATTAAAATTCTTCAATATTGAATGATTAATTGTACATGAATGGGACCAGAAAAAATATGAATGTTTCTACGTCATTCTTACGCTATAAAAGACTCTTCAAATTTCTATTTTTAAATTAGGATGACTGGAAAAGGATGAAAACTAATAACTGCTTCTCAGAATCGACACAAAGCAATAACTGTCAGCCACAGTATGCTGCTTATTGCTAGCTCAATTAATTTGTAAACATCACATTCCGTCCTACTGTGACTTGTCACAAAGTTATATATTTAAACTTCACGAAAAGCCCGTTGTACTTGTCTTCTAATTTTATGGCATTTGGATAGTACACTATTGCATTACATTAGAACATGGTGGAGAATGATCACTAAAGTTAAAGAATATCATATTATTATTTTTTTTAAATCAATAGTTTTATAAATATTGAGTATTTTTTATGTTATTTTTCTAGCCTGTTTTCGGTTACCTCGCCAGATCTTTCACCTTTAAAAAAAAAAAGATTCGATGATTTACCCTTCAGTTTAAAGCTTATCGTGACCGCCACTGACGAAAAATAGATCAGCAGTCTAAACATTGCTTTATTTCAGTTTCTATGACACATTACTTTAATAAATATCAACCGATTTTATCTTTCTAGCCTGTTTTCGCTTACCACGTCAGATCTTCCTCATTTTTAAAAATAAGATTCGATGATTTACCCTGAAGTTTAAAGCTTATCGTGATCGCCATTGACGAAAAATAGATCAACAGTCTAAACACTGCTTTATTTCAGTTTTTATGACACATTACTTTGATAAATACCAGCCGAGATTTATGACGCAGTGTCACGGTTGGTAGAGCGTCGCATGTGTAAAGGAACCCGAGTTCGAATCTTGGAGGGAATATATTTTAATGGGTTTTTTCTTTAGCAAATTTGTAATCCAACTTTCCATCATATATATATATATATAATATATATATTATATATATATATATATATATATATATATATATATTTATATATATATATATATTATATATATATATATATATATATATATATATATATAATATATATATATATATATATATATATATATATTATTTCTCAAAGATTTTTTCTGGGTGCTGAGGGAAGGGGTACAACAAAATATCAGTAATACTTTTCTTCAAGCTTCAAATGTCAGACAGCAATGTAAAAAATTTTTTACCACTATTAGTAAAAAATGATCAAGAAACTTACAATGTCTCTGTTATTCAAAAAATTACTTAAAAAACGGATTTTTGCGTTCTTTTTGTCAAATGTTAATGCTTCACAAGGGTCAGCTAGTGAAACATTTTATGCAGTACAATCCACAAGTTTTAAATGCATTGCATAGTACTGCTCTGTACTATGCAATCCAAAGAAACACAAAGCAGCAAACTTTACGAAAAATAATCCTCAAAATAAGGGTACCAAAAACAATGCAGTTATTACTGTAATTTTTGTTTAAAATATATCACTATAAATACCTTCAGACAATTAACTAAGCTTTAGACTTAAGCACGTTTATAATCATGAAAAATAAAATGATGTCACCAAAAAAGTTTTACAAATACCGAGAGGAAACATAAAAGCATAGCGACCTAACTTTAACGAAAATACATAGTTATACTTAAATTTATTTTACTGAGATTTTCTTGAAGCTAAATTCAAGCACGAAATGGCGAAAACGACATTACTGAACCTCCTTATAATTTATTTAGGGCGATATTTTACGCCTCAACAACGGTATATGAAACTTTATTGCCTTTATGGCCACATAATCTTCCAGAAAACATATTGCAGCTTATAGAGAAGACATAAAATTTTCTAAATGTCTGTTTCCTGTCAATTACTACAACTTCCACACTTGCAAGATAGTCAAAAAGGCATTTGCCTGATCAAGTTGTGCCCCACGATGTATTTTACTTCAGACGTCAATTCTCAATTTTCGTTCAGGGAAGGACATCAATGCGAACAAAAAAAAAATATATCCAAGTTTCTTTTACGTTCTCATCGATTGGAATAAAAGTACTATTGCCTACGGTCAATGAGGCCTTCAGACGATTTTGTTTGACAGTTTCATTAGAACAAATGCTCAGTTGGCGTGACAATTATGTTGGATGTTCTTTTATAATACGATTCTAAACTCAATAAAACGCTTAGAAAATGATAACTTACTTAAGTGAGATAATATGCATTTGTGTGACTTATTTGTGCAGTGTAAGCAATTAGAAGCATTTCGTGAAGGTAAATTTTAAAGGTTATCAAATCATTTATATCGAACGGGAAATTTTGCATACGGAAGGAATTAAATATTTCATAGATTACGCTTAACATTTGCATTTAAATTGGCGCCATGCAAGAAACATTTTAGCATACATTGAGACTCTCGATAATAAAAATTCGTTTTAACTCAATATGAGAGTAAAATACAGTCGACGCTCGTTATAACGACCACACGTTATAAAGACCATCCTAATATAACGACCGGTGAAAAAAACCCCAACTGTATCCCAATATACTCTATGTTCTACCTCTTACAGCTACCACTCGTTATAAAGACCGTTTTCTGTAGGACGGAGACGATCGTTATATCGAGCGTCGACTGTATTTGAAAATTAATACTTTTTGAATCAAAAACAAAATACACATTTTACTATGGATGTATTTACATATTTCTTTTATGTTTTGGAAAAGAACTTTTTTTTTCTATCTTACACTTGATTATTTTCGTAGCAACTTTTGCACCACCTTTATTTTTGCACTGAAAACATTTAACGCTTTATAGATAACAGAAAAAGCTGCCAACGGATACGACATTTTTTAAAGCATTAGTGAACAATTTTATTAAGTCCAAAATAAAAGGAGTATTTTTTTAAACAAAATAATGCACTTTATATGCAACTTTTATTTTATGGTGACTCGGATAAATGAGCTTTTGGATTGTTAAAAAGACATTACCAAAACATTGCAACATTTACTTTTAAAGACTTAAGAGCTCAGTAGCGATTCAGCATTGTTTTTTTATCTCTGTAATGTTGATGAAAACGTTTCCAACTTTAAAGATGAGTTTTATCGCTTTTTCCAAACCCTTGCGTAGAAGCGAAAAATGCACGTATGCACGCTGTCTCAGCTGAAAATTGTCGATTTCTTGAGCCAGTATCTTTTTTCCCCTCTGTGGAAAACTCATTAAGAGGATGAAGTGATGAGGATAATGCTTTCTTAAACGTATTGTTAAGATGGATACTTTATTTTATTGTGTACAATCAATGTAACAGCTCTTTAGTATTCTTTAAAAATATATATTGCAGATTCCAAAATATATTTCAAAAATAAAGATGCAGTGTTAATACTTTAGAGAAAATCATCTCAACACTAACGTAGCGACTTTTGCAGAGATACAAAAGGACTGAGATAAAAAAAACGAATGTAAACAGAGAAAATAATGTAAAAAAAAAACCCTCATGCTAGAACAGTTTATTTGTTAACTTTTATGCATCTAAGTATAAATGTAGGGAAAGGTGGGGATGAATGGGACAAATTTCATACTTTAATTAATATTCGAAAAATTCTACATTTTTCTGCCACTTAACAATTTTTATACAAATATTCAACTATTTGTTACACATAAATAAATGAATTTAGTCAATTTGCTATCATTTTACATTGCTAAAATATTTTTTATGAGTGCATGTATTCTGTCCCATTCATCCCCATAAAGGAGATGAATGGGACAACATTGGGGCTGAATGGGACAATTGAAGAAAATGACTAGAAAAAAAGTTTAATGTTTGGTCTTCTGTTTTTTTTGCTTTTGGGACACTTCGTGACTATACTAAGGCCTGTCTCATCACAATTATACACATCTCCTGGTTCAAACTTATAGTTGTTTTGTAGCTTTTCAAGTTTCTCAAACAATGTACTTAAATTATTTTTATTGAAACTACTCGCTCTTGATTGACTTGTGTTTTCAGGCGTGCGGATGGATAATTCTGGGTGTCTGGACAAAAACCCTGAGAACCAATCCTTTCCCGCAATTTTATTTTTCTCCCACCTGATCGAATAATTCCTAAGAATTGTGAAAACTCAAAAGCTAGCTTCCTTGTTTGAACAGTTGTGAGACCATAACACATTTGAGATGAAATTTTCAAATATTCACTCAACTGGTTTTCTTCTACGCTTGAAAATATTTTCCTGTTTCCAACATTTGGATTTGGAGCATAGGATTCTAAATCAGTGCTCTGCTTAGCTTGTTTCACATATCTGCCTATGTCGACTTGGATATATTAAATGCGACTGCAACTGTTCTTACAGGCATTCCATTCAAGACAACCTCATTAACGGCTTCTTTAGTCGTTGATGAGGCACCCCTTATTCGTTCCGTTTTCTTTTTCCAATTCCGTGGCATCCTACAAAAAGAAGTTAAATTAATTTTTAAAACCATGGTTACAAAATGCTGGTAGCTATTTTTACTTATAGATATTTTAAAACAAAAGGATTGACTGCAATTAAAGCTGTTACCCATTCTTAGTTAAAAATTTATGATGTGAATATAAAATAAATTACCATGAACAGATTTAAATAGGCTTAAATAACAATGTAGTTAAGTAGTTTCAACATTTTGTCAATGTAGTTTAAGAGTTATAATTACTTATATACCAAATTTTAGTTCATAAAAAATAAGAAAATAATTTAATGTGTTGAACATTGTAAGTTTCTGATGCAAAGGTTTGAAATCAGAAAATGCGGTGATTAATGGAACCGTCTCATTCATCCCCCAAACTGTTGTCCCATTCATCCCCATACCCACATATTTATGTCTATCAAAAAGCAGGCATTGAAAATAAATATGGATTTTCTCTATTTCGGTCTGAAATCATAGTAAAATAAGTATATTTTAAACATGATACAACATTATTTGCTTTAAGTGCAGTCCTTTTTAATAAACACTGGAGTAATTTTACTGGAGTAACTTACTTTTGGTATGGGAAAATAAGCTTTGCTGTCTTGTTTACACCAACATGGAAGCAAATGCTTTGAAACACAATTTACTAAGTGGTACAGGCGCTGCCATCTACTAGGCAAAATATCAAAAATTTAAAGTTAATTTTAGGTATAAAAAATTCAGTTGTCCCATTCATCCCCTGTCCCATTCATCCCCATCCTCCCCTACATATAATATTGTCGTTTCAAAGTTAGGATCTACATACACAGTATGAGACCACAGCTAAATCAATGTTTAGGAGCATCTTGGGTTCAATACACATATGATTAAATATTTCGAACAGCTCACGTTAAAAACATTTCGGACTGGCAACTAAGTGTGCATGTTTATCATTCTGAGTAACCAAAACAATTATAAGTTTTGAAATGTACCGTAGAAAGAGAAAAAAACTGTTGCATAGTGTGAAATTAGAAAAACAAAAAAAAAATGGCTCTAATTTGCGCATGAACAATAAATATTTTATTTGTAATCATGCAAGTACTACTCCACCTCCCCCCTACCCTCAAATAAAATACAAAGAAAATAAATTTAAAAGTTAAAGTTTTCTTAAAAGGTATATTAGATACAAAAAAAATCTCACCAAATAGATATCGTGAGTTATTAATGGAAAATGTCATACTCAATGAAAAAAAAATATTTCAATACCTCTCCTTCTCATATCCACTCCATTTACGAGAAATATTTCAATTATCATTACACAAATAAACGTCAGATATTTTAGTTCACAAAATTCGTCAAGTAATAATAAATCATTACTGATGAATTAGGTTCAAAGTTAAGAATATCCATTAAAAAAAAAGAATCAAAGCTTTTTCTGTTCACAAGGTCAGAAGTTCCTTGGTCATTCGTGATGCAAACTTTTCGTTCTTTAAAAGAATCGAAGGGAAAGAGCAATAAAGGCGTAACGACTTCCTTTCCTTGACTCACGCCCCTCCCGAATATGGCGTGACACTGAAGCCAATTTGCAAGCGCCCCTTGTTGGGGAAAAAAAGAATCCAAAGAGACCGGGCTTGTTTCAACTATTGCAGAAATGGCATAATCTTTCTCATGTTAATTAATATAGATATTGATTAGTTAAGTGACGCTGCAAGTTATTTTGGGTGTTCCGATGATTAAAATTTCTGAAACCGTTAATAGTTTTTCGGGCACGCACACACACACACGAATATATATATATATTAGGGTGTCCCGAAAAAATCGAATTTCTACAAAGCACTTAGCCTTAGTGCGGAAAATTTGTGACTCCCTAACAGTAATTACTGGGCAAAATTTCTTGACTCTGAGTTAATGCCTTCTGCTCTGGCAAGAGGCTTGAAGTTTAGAGATTTTTGGAAAAAAATCGAAAAAAGAGAAAATTAACAAAATATTTTAAAATCCATAGAATGTTAAGCCTTAGTGCTGAAAATTTGTCACTTCCTAACACTAATTACTGAGAAAAATTTCGTGACTCTGAGTTAATACCTTCTGCTCTGGCAAGAGGCTTGGATTTTAGAGATTTTTTAGAAAAAAATCGAAAAAAGGGAAAATTTACAAAATATTTTAAGTTTCACCGAATGTTAAGAATTATGCAAAAAATTTGTGACCTCCTAACGCTAATATCAGAGCAAAATTTCAGGACTCTAAGTTAATATCTTCCGCTATAGAAAAAGACTTGAATTTCAAGTAAAAGAATCTAATAGATTAATATCCGGGCGAGATTTCGTGACTCTGAGTTAATGTCTTCCGCTATGGCAAAAGACTTCAATTTTAGGCAAAAGAGCCCTAAAGATTTTAATAAAAAAGCTCAAAAGAGGTGTCTTTAGTTATAATCTAATTACATGTAGAAATAAGGTCGATTAGACATTAAAGTAATTGTGCAGTTAGAAAATCTCAAAACAAGTATTAAAAAAATTAGAACTGCACTTTTCATAGAGATTTTTATGCATTAAAGAAAAAATTACAGAATGTGTTTAAATCTTATCAATTATGCGTTTTAAAAACTTCATAACGTACAGTTCACGCAGTAGAATTTGCAGTTACAGAGACATCATGTATAGCTGTAATCTCTAATCGCTTTTATGCGGAAATGCAGGCATATTTCTGCGTGATTTTAAAGCAGACAAAATAAACTCGTCTCTTTTCTCTTTGCCACATACTTGATTTGATGCCTTCGAAACTAACTTCACGATGCGTTCAACGGCCTGTGTGTGGCCAGGGAATTGAATAAACTTCCATTTTTCGCATGGAACTCCAACAACCAACATATTTCGACGATTGTCTGAAGGAAAATTGCGGAGAACTGGTAGAGGCGTTATTTTGCAATTGTTCCAGTCTATCAAACTAACATAATCTGCAGCTTCAAAGTTAAGCTTCGGGATTTGGAATGCAGGAACACAGTCTTCACCAACATTCAACAAAAATTCAGTAAATAAGTATTCTGTGTTTTTCTTGAACAGCTAGGCTGCTTATTACTAGCCATCTCTGAAGAAAGAAAATATTCGTCTACCATGCATACAACATTTTATATCATCTTCATGGGTAAGCATGCAGTCAAAGTGTTTAGTATACCCAAAAACTGCCCATTTAGAAATATCTCTTGGGGAAAAAAATTGAGCGTTTCGATTTAGACATATTGCAATAATACGAAAAACACGCCATACGACTTCGAACCAATATTTAAAACACTTGACTTCCTTATAGACTTAACCATATAAACAAAGAAGAGAGAGACCATTTCGGTTCAAGAGGTAGTCTGATGTTGTCAGACCACCTCTGATAAGTGATGATGATTCAGGCGATAAAAATTCTAAATATTGGAGCCTATTAGGTATGTAGCAGCTTTGTTATATGTAACTCGCATTTAAGAATTTTTTTACGAAATTCTCAAATTTCAGGCCTTTTTTCAGAGCCTAAGTAATTAGCTCACAGACTTAAAATTGCACGAAATTAATTTGTGATAGGAAGTCACAATTTTTTTGCACTAATTCTTAACATTCGGTGAAATTTTAAATATTTTGTAAATTTTCTCTTTTTTTTAATTTTTTCTAAAAATCTCTAAAATCCAAGCCTCCTGCCAGAGCAGAAGGTATTTACTCAGAGTCATGAAATTTTTCTCAGTTATTAGTGTTAGGAAGTTACAAATTTTTAGCACTAAGGCTTAACATTCTGTGGATTTTAAAATATTTTGTAAATTTTCTCTTTTTTTCGTTTTTTCCCAAAAATCTCTAAACTTCAAGCCTCTTGCCAGAGCAGAAGGCATTAACTCAGAGTCAAGAAATTTTACCCAGTAATTACTGTTGGGGAGTCACAAATTTCCCGCACTAAGGCTAAGTGCTTCGTAGAAATTCGATTTTTTCGGGACACCCTAATATATATATCTATATTTATAAAAATGAGTGTATGTATACTTGTTCTCTATACAAATCCACAGTTTGCGTCAGATTTTCATCAAACTTGACACAGAGGTTCCTTGATGCCCTAGAATTCTCATAGGCGGGGTCTTGAAATTTTAAAAAATCTAAAAAGCTCAAATTTAATTTTTTGTCAAAAAATGACCCTTTTATAGGAATCTAGCCTATTTATATTGTAATCGAGATAGGCCTTTTAGCATTCAAATTGATGAAATTTAAGATTTTTAAATACGAGTATTTTCCAACAATGATTACGATTAAAGTAATGAATTTTCAATTTAAGGCTCACCTATTTCCTTTTAGCATTGAAATAAGTAAAAAACAATCTAATTCATGTGGACTTCATAAAAAGAACCACAGATTTGAATTTCAAATTTGCAATGCGACGACAGTTGCGTCTGTAATGGAGATAAGCCTTCAGAACGAGAAATAGATTTATTTCTGAGTTATAATAATTTTTACTTTGTAGGTGGGAACAATTAATAAAGAAAAGTTAATATTTTAAATTTGGCGGGTGAAATTGATGCAATTTTTTCACTTCCATGTGAATATATTTCATGCCAGTGGACGCGGCAAAGCACAGACAACATTTATCTTTCATTTTCACCTTTTGATAAGACTATTTTTCTGTAAACGTTTAACTTTCTGTAATATTTTAGATTTTTTGAAAATTTGTACCTAAGAGACAGATTGATGCAAATTATTTTATACCCATATGAATAGAACTCTTTCAAACTTTTTTCCCCTGAATACTATGTTGTATTAATAAGCACCCGGGCAACGCCGGGTATTAAGCTAGTATATATATATATATATATATATATATATATATATATATATATATATATATATATGGAAGTTGAAAAAATTGTCCTTTAAGTGTCGAAAGATGCGTAAATTGGAAAAAAACAACAAAAGAACAAATTGAAATTTTAACAAACATTTTAAAATTTACGAAACAATTTAAACAGATAAAAAGAACAAACATGGGTAATGTGCTGCCTAATCTTCAGAGAGCAGGAGCAGCGGTTAGAATATTATTAACTTTGTAGGTTTCCTTTTGTAATTCTGCAAGGTTGTGGGTTACCAAATCTGTTGTGCCACTCAAGCACCCATCCTCTCCCAGCAATTTAGTCATTCCCGATGACACCTCCGTTTTTTTTTTTTTTTCAGAGTTTGTTGTGGATTCTTCCATTTCTTTTTATTATTTAAGTTTTATGATCAATTTCTGCTATATATATATATATATATATATATATATATATATATATATATATATATATATATATATATATATATATATATATATATATATACTGTTGCTCGGTGAAAAAAACTCAAAACTTTATCTTCATTCAAAAAATAATTCCTTCTAGGCCATAAGCATAGACATAATTCTGCTAGTTTTGGGCTGTGACAACGTTGAATTTTGTCTTTTAAAACAATCCGTTTCAAAGCGTTTAGCAAACCTTACTAAAAACCAGCATCCTCTCAAATTTTCATAGAACAACTTTTCCTGTAGGAGAAGCTATTTTCCAATTTCACGAAGTTGAAGTTGGACTGTTTTGGGGTAAATGAGCAGGAGTCGTTGTCGGCAGTCGAATACATTAAAATTTTAAAAGTTTATATCAGAGCTGGTCACTTTTCTTCCGATTCCACAATATACCATAGCAGCGGAGTCAGACTGATTTTTGAGTGAAGGAGTCGGAGTATAAGGCTCTAGAGTTAATGACTTTTCTTCTACCTTCTCAGCTCTACTATTTCGCACCCTGTTATGCTGTGTGCTTCCATTGCATCCTTTGCACCTCTTGTAAGTCTGTGGCACTGTTGGCGGACTGCATTGTATTTATATGTATACCTACGAACGAAAATCCAAACAAAAAAAACCGGAAAAATACCGGGTTTATTAGATAAAAATAGTTCACTAATAATGTGCAGGACGTTTCTTCTCTTCATTTTCCAAACTATTACGTGATCTTAAAGTAGTAAGGATCTAAAAGTATTGAACTCCATTGCAATTAAATGATTAGCCCTCGAATGATGAGATTTTGTAGCGTAAGAGTTAAGGTGGACACCCCTACGTTATACTTTTTGGCACACGTAAAATCTAGCAAATTAAAGCAGGAAAAGTTCAATGATCTCTCTCTATTTTTGTAAATACAACCCAAACAGTACCGTACGTCTTGCGCGTGTACACATAAAGCCCATTGTGTGTGCAATACAAAGTAGTTGAGCGCAATAATACAACTCTCAAACTATGCAAGACTCACCAGTTAAGGTTTGATAGAAAATATTAAGACCCATAAAAGGCTATGTGTTTACTTCATTCATGGTCATAGTTATGGCACAAAAAAATGGGGTTGAACGTACCGGGAGAAGTAGGGGGAGGCGTCCCTAGAGTTGCCTTTTTAGGGGGGAGTTAGGATGAATTACTATATTTTAAAGTCTTTATTAATTAAATGACCTTCTCTAAAAAATCAGAACACGGCCTCAAAAATCGGGACGGAGGGATACAACAATAAAGTTTCGTTTTCCAGTTTAAAGTTCCATTTCAATTTTTGTGCAATAATAACTCAAAAAATGTTAAAAAAAAACTTATTGAGCCAATCTGTCTTTCTTTAAACTCATTACCTTTCTTAAAACGCAACCTTTTTTCGATCGATTTGTAATTTTTAACTTATAAAAGTGAGAGGGCAATACCCTTTCCCTTTGTCCTCTTACACCATCGTCTCCGTAAGAGCCTCCTAGGGCCATATTTATATGACATTTCGATAAAAACCCTTTTCCCTTATTAAAGAAGTCAAAACATATAAAAGGTGCCTGAAACTCTAAATCTCCTTCTTACTCAAGCGGCAATTCATCTTGCGCCGAATGCAGAGTAAGCCTCGAAACAAAAGAATGCGTCTGCATCCCTTAGGGTCACGCAACGCATATAATTCATCCCCAGGAAACAGGTGGTCTCTTTTCTCTGCACTTGTCCATTTATCTCACTTAAGTTGAAAAACTGTCGCAGTTTCTCGCAGATATATACCCGTACCTGTCGTTAAGCCCTTCCCTGACAGCCGTGTTTTCAATTTCTTTCATACCAGAAGTGCCGTCTTATGGGGGCTTAGGGGTTTAATTGGGCGAGAAATTTTCGGAAATGGGTGGGAAAGTGCATTCAAAGGTATTTGAAAATTTTATCGCTCTTATAAGCAAATCTAATGAATTCTTCACTGAAAATATTTTCAAATTTAGTTTTGTTAGGATATAAAATACGTTATTATATTCAACATACAAAATAAGGTATTTAAAACAGCTTGAACTAAATGCAGGTATGTGCATCTTCTTTTTTACCCTTTTATACTGTATTTTTTGAGTGATTTTCTTTTATTTTTTGATGAATAGTCTAAAAACATAGACTTAATTATGTATATACACTGCGATGCAAAAGTTTAGACAAAATGCAAATATATGAATAAAAAGAAAACTATTCAACGAAATGCTTTCAAATTTCTACTGCAGGTACACAATATGGTCCTAAATACGTGTCCGGAGTTCTTAAAAATATAACTGGAACCAAATTTTGGACATTAAAAAAGACATTTTTTTTCATTGTTACAAAAGTTTAGACAATAGTCAGATTTTATGCAAATATCCCTTGAAATGTGATTGATGGAGGAAAGGCAGGACTTAATTATTCAATTATAAAGTGCAGAGATTGCTGAATAAATAATCAAAATCTCAAAAGCTCTGTAGTTTTTGTGTAAAGAAGATGAGAAAGTTTGGAAGTCGAAATTTGAAAACGAGCCTACTTTGTTAATTTTTGTCTTTTAAATCGGCTCTAGTACGATAGTACGTTGTTTTTTTACTTTGTGGAGAGCAAATTCAGACATGCGTAACGATTAAAAGACCAAGGAAATTTTTTTCTTAAAGATGAAGGAATTGAAAAAACGGCTCGAACTGACGGTTTGCCCCTTAATCCTACAAAACTTCAACTTGGATCAAAAACAGCACGTGACAGCATAAGTAGATGAACAACTGAATCGGAATGCATAAAAAAACAAAGAATTGTGATTGAGCCTTTTCGGACAGAGTGTCCCAAATAAGTCAGATTTTAATGGTAAAAGCAACACAGCATATGATGATTGGCTATTTCTCAAGTCCCGCGAAAAGAATTATAATCCATCTAGGCCATCCCAATTTTAATATTTTTTATCAAAAAAAGTACCATTCATTTTTTAGTCACGATGATACATATGCTGCTTTTCAAATTAAAATCTGGCTTATTTGGGACACTCTGTCCAAAAAGGCTCAGGCACAATTCTTTGTTTTTTTTATGCAATCCGATTCAGTTGGTCGTCTACTTATGCTTTCACGTGCTGTTTTTGACCCAAGTTGAAGTTTTGTAGGATTAAGGGGCGAATTGTCAGTTTGAACCGTTTTTTCAATTCCTTAATCCTTAAGAAATATAATTTTTCTTGGACTTTTTGATCGATACGCATGTCTGAATTTGCTCTCCACAAAGTAAAAAACAACGTACTACCATACTAGAGCCGATTTAAAAGACAAAAAATGAATAAAGTAGGTTCATTTTCAAATTTCGGCTTTCAAACGTTTTCATCTTCTTTACACGAGAACTACAGAACTTTTGAGATTTTAATTATTTATTCAGCAATCTCCGCACTTTATAATTGAATAATACAGTCCCGCATTTCCTCCACCAATCACATTTCAAGGGATATTTGCATAAAATCTGACCATTGTCTAAACTTTTGCAACAATGAAAAAAAAAAGTCTTTTTTAATGTCCAAAATTTGGTTCCAGTTATATTTTTAAGAACTCCAGACACGTATTTGGGACCATATTGTGTACCTGCAGTAGAAATTTGAAAGCATTTCGTTGAATAGTTTTCTTTGTATTCACATATTTGCCATTTGTCTAAACTTTTGCATCGAAGTGTATATATATTTTTAAAAACATACTTTTTGACAAGGATGTTTATTTTTAAAGCACACTTTCTGCCTATAAGTAATACAAATAATGTTGCGTGTAATACATATAGGTTAAGGTTGCTATCAATGGGTCGCCTCCTTCATTGAGCTACCATTTTTATTTATAATTACAGACAGGGATGTAGCCGCTATCCGTTGCTACATTGCTACGCTTGATATAGTCCGGGAGCTAACTGTCAAAAATCAATGGAAAACTGCAAATCGTGATAAGAAGATGCCACTTGGTAGGAATGTTGCTAATGGCTATACAATGAAATTAAGACCCAGAGGCACTTTCAAAAACCGTTTTAATCCAAGATGGCGGCGTTTTTCAAAATGGCGGCCAATGCTACTGCTTTTTAAATATAAATCATACAAAAGAGGTTTTTGTATCAAATTATATGTTTTTCAGGTCAAGGATTTCATTTTGTACGTGTAAAATTTGCTAAATGATCATTTTAATGTTTATTTGTTTATTTTCTTTAAGAATTACATTGTTTACAAAAAAAAAACTACATGCAATATACAAGGTCCATCAGAAAAGTAGCCGACCTTTTATCGAAGAAAAGAAACTGCCAAAACCTAGGCTGTTGGTAACCTAACCATCCTCGAAGTAGTCTCCTAAGAACTCCACACACTTCTCCCAGCGGTGCTTCTATTGTAAGAAGCCTTCCGAGATGGCATGTTTTGGAAGAAAACGTAACTGCTGCCGTTACAGGCATAATGTCCTCTCTTGTTTGAAATCTCGTTCCTTTCAATCATTTCTTGAGTTTGAGAAACAAAAAGAAGTCGTAGAGGGCCATATCGGGATAGTAAGAACCCTGTTGAAACACAAGAGTTTAGGTTTTCTCCAAGAGACTACTGAATTATGTGCTAGAAATGTGCTGGAAAATCGTGTTTGAAATATGTTTTTTTCTTCCAAATGGTTTTAACTTGGCTGTATCCCGTTTCTATCAAAATTTGATGCAGTACATGCTGCTCCAGTTTCGTCATTTTCCTTGAAATTAAAAAAAAAGAACAAGAAAGAATGAATGGAAAATACAAATAAGGGGGAAGGGGGCACAATGCATTACTTTAGTCAAATACAGTTTGCCAGAGACATACGTTGGAAACGGGAAAAAAAACACTCATATACACTAAGATACAAGGTCAGAGCATACAAGCGCACTTGATTCAGGTCCATCGGGTTTTCAAGTGCTTTCAAGCGGTGCTTTGTCTAAAAATTAGCATTGCTCGTTGAGAAATTCACATCACTCACTCTCTTTACTCTATAAGGTACCAATATAATCACAAGTTTACAGGTTGTAACGGCATCGGCATCAGGTATAGAAGTTAAAGGAAATAGTACGACACAAACTTAGCTCATTGGTGTCACTTACCGTGGTCATGAGGAAGCAGATTAAAATTGATATTGAATCTTCAAGACATGGTGGAAAACTTTATTCAGGAATATTTTCATTCACATTGTAGTTATCAGGAATAGAAATTTTACAATAATTTGTAATACAATGTAAAAAAATAGATGCTGTTTTTGCAGTATAATACAGCTAATTTTACAGTAATTTTACTGTGGTGTTTTGCTAATTTTACGGTAATAAACAGTAAAATTTCTACATTTGCAGTATTAAGCTATAAAATAGCTACTTTCACAGTTTATTACCGTGCATTTTACAATTTTAAACTGGAACCTTTGCTGCCAGTATTATACTGTTGTTTTTACAGTATAATACAGCTAATTTAACTTAACAGTAATAAACTGTAAAATTGCTAGTTTTACGGTGATAAACTTTAAAATTGCTAGTTTTATGGTAATAAACTAAAATAGCTAGTTTTACAGTTTAGTAATGTGCTTTTAATGTTTTAAACTGGAACCTCTGCTGCCAGTATTATACTGTAAAAACAATAGCTGTTTCTTGCAGTGTAACAGAAAGAAAATTTAGACAGATTAGTAATTATACTCCAGTTTTTCACAATGATACCTAAACCAAACTCAAAATGTAATGCATCTTCTCACAATGCAAATTTATAACTTTAAACGACGCTAACTTACAACAATCTCGCGAATGCGATTCAATGGTGCCACTTGCAACATGACAAAGAAGTAAAACATAATATATCCAATGTCATCTTACTTTTCATTTATGCAAATTTCGTCTGGTAGTCATCAACAAGAGAAATCTAACAATATTTGGTAACAACAGAAAGAAAAGTTGGACAAACTACCACAGAACATAACGAGCAAATAGGCGTTTTCACGACAGTATTTTTTCGCACAACAGCACCTTTGCCCTCGCACGCAACACTACGATTCCTCAGAAATTCAACAGTTTCCTATACGAAAGAACTTCCGATTCTCTTCAGAGACAAAAGGCAAAAACGTGGGGAGAATAAACAACTATCTGATTTATTTTTAACTATTTCCTTCAGTTAGATTTTCCAAACACGTAATGCTCAAACGACTGCAGAATTTTCTCCAATAAATGAGGCTTAGTGACTAAGAAAATGGTGCTACTTTGTTTAATGGTAAAAAACAAAACTGGGGTAAATATATAACCGTAAATGCTCTTCAAACTACTGTTTAAATTTAGTGTCAATATAGTTGATTGATTTGTTTTTTTTTTTTGAAAGAGCAATAGAAATCTACAGTTAAAGAATAATATTGAGAGAATTTATTACATACAGTTTGGCGTAATGAATAATGGGATATAAAAGGGACAAAACTTTGAAAGAGAATGAACATTTTATTAAATAAACATTAAAAACAAAGAAAAATATATTTCAGTTATCATACCATACATGCCATTACTTCGTTTGTAATATGACACCATACATATGGTCCACATCACGTTCAGAGCAATTTTCCATGCCTTAATGAAAGATTCCAATTCCCTATCCTGCACATTCAATAGAATCTCAACCACAGCTGTACGTGTCCTTTCCTTGAGTTCTCTTACAATGGCTGAGCTCGATATTTTTTTATTATATAGCTGTGAGGTACATTTAGCATATCCTTTTTTTAACCCTCCTCCCTCCAAAGAAAAAAACCTTCATTGTTTAGCCTCATTGTTTAACTTATTTTTTCATCGTTTCATTTTTAAACATAAACTAAAACAAGCTGCGTACTTAACTTGAGTTGACAGCACTCAAGAGATCAACCAGCTATTTATTTTTACAGAGTGCACTCTGCGCTTTATTCTCTCTACTTTTGATACAACTACGCTTATAAAAAAAGTTCTTCTCAATCCTTCTAATTCAACAGAACCACAAAAGGTATCTCGAATTTCTCAAAATTCCCATCTATTAGATACCCCCCCCCCCCGCCTCTCTCAAACACGGACATATCTTGTTTACAACAGCGATCAGAAATTTCGCTTGGCTACGGAAGGCGCGTCCTGAGCGAACTGCTCCAATTCCGAAAAATCCTCTTCAGCCTCCCGTCGCTGTTTCGAGGAAATATTTTGGAGTGTGGGATTTCTTTTGTGAGTGGCATGCACGAGGGTGCATTGATCGCTGCCTTCAGGCTCATTAGGGCACTGGGCTAGCACATCCGCTTTGAATCAAAGTAAAATTCAGTTTTAAAAAAAAAGCAAGCTTCGCGACGCTTGCTTGTATCGCTCCGTGTCTCGATAAGTCACGGATGTTTGTGAAGAGAAAAGTCGTGAAAGTGCAAACCGACATTGATTTCTATCAGACTTCATTCTTCGCGATAGCGGATTTTGATGCTTCAGAAATATTTGACGTTGAAGAATTTTCTTGGAGAAAAGTATTTATATTTACTGAAAGGCAAAAGTTCTGATTAATTATTTCTATCCGGCATGCATACAGCAGCGGATTTTTCTTCTTGGGGGGGGGGGGGTGAGCAGAGGGCAGTGGCCCGTTCACCTAACAAGGAATAAAAATAGTTTAACTATAACAAAAACTCTTGTTTACTTATTTATACGTGAGATAAGTTTTCTTATATCTGTACCTCTGAATCAGACTAACGTAAGCCCATTTTCGAACTTTTCAGGACAGGGGGAAAACACTTGTCAGATGCCTGCAAAGGATGAGACTCGCGCTCTTTCAATGCTACTAAATAATTGCGAAGGGTTTTTTTTTTTTTTTGTTATATCGCTTAATTTGTCAGTCAATTCAGAATAGTAATTTTCGTCCAGGACGCTAGCGGATAATCCACTTGCCGGAGGGGCGGATCGAGACATTTTTATTTGAGGAGTCAAGTCTCGGTGATCTTCCCTGTTGAAACCACGTTTGAAATCTTATTATAATTCGAAATGCTAATGTGCTTCAATCTTTCTTTTCAAAATAAACAATTTCAACATTTTTTGCGACCCCTCCTCACAGTTTTTTTTAATTTATTTATTTACTTTTTATTTATTTATTTATTTTGAGAGGTGACCCAAGTAGCATCAACTCATCGGATTTTGCTCGGCCGATCAACAAACTCCTCGTAAACTGATCCTGTAACGCACGATGACATCGTTCCGATCAGTATCCGAGCACGGTTTTCGATGAGCTACTTTTCATCGGAAAGCGATATCCTTCCGATCAACTTTTCCGATGAAAATAAGATGAGCTATATTCCATCGGACAACGATATCCTTCCGATCAAGTTTCTCGATGAAATTCCTCGGCATGGGACTGTTCTGCTCGTAAATTGCTCCAAATCTCATCGTATTCTCATCGGATTTTGCTGCTCGGATTCTGCTCGGCCGATGAGACATATTGGATCATCGGCCGATGAGAATTTCATCGGGTTTCGATGAATGGCCGATCATCGGCCGATGAGATGATGCTGCTAGGGGAGATTCTTTCTTTTTTTTTGACTTTTTAATTACTATATGCAGGAGAGTACAATTGATGAATGTTGAATTTATAAATGAAGTGAGTGAGTGCACCTACCGACTGCCGTAGAATGATTGCCAGGGTCTTTTCGTAAGCCGGCATTCGGAGTCGGTGTCCAAATTTATTCAAGACACCAAAACATTACAGAAAATAAAAATAGTACAAGACAAGAAAAGATAGATTGAGTAACATATATTCTAGATAGCCAAATAGCTGGATACAAAATTTTCAAAAATATTTTATGTTTCATCAAAAATAGTGACAATAATCGCCAAACCATAGGTGGGCCAGAACACCCTTAGGTAACTTATTTATTTTAAAGCAAAATTAATTACGTTTTGGACTCTTTATAACAAGTTACAGACGAGGAAAATTTTGTTAAAAACAGAGAGAGAAAAAAAGAAATTATAAGCCATGCATGAAATACTATGTTGCAGGAAAAAATCAAAAATTGAATGAAACGTTTAAATATTCCACATTGCTAAACGAAGAAAACTTCATTGTAGTGAAATCTACAAAAAATTCAATTCTTAATTTAGTTTTCAATACAATGCTTCGAAAAATGCTAATGTTTGCTACTTTGAATTTTATTAATCTTGCGAAAAACGTTTTTATCGAGAAAAATGTTTTGCGCATAAAATTAAGGGGCATCGGCTACTAATTGTAAAAATTGTGCTATTAAAAAAGAAACCGTTCCTTAAAAACTGCATAAATTTCATCTTGAGAATTATTAAATTTTAAAAAAACTTTCCGATGCATTGAAATTTAATTCAGATGAATTTTTTACACTTTTCTAATTTCTGGGGAAAAAATAAAGAATTAATTATGTTTCACAGCTGAAAGTGAACTGCTAATTAATCTATGTGTTTTCCCCCTGTTTTGCACATTCTCATTTATTTCTTATACTCTTAAAAGTCGTAATGATTTAAAGTTTTTATTTTAGTAATGTAATTTTATTTCTAATTGTATATTCCGCTGCAAAATTTTGTACGGAAACTTATATCAGCAGTGAATTATTGAGAGTTTTCATTACAGGAAAAAAAAAACTATTATGAAGATAGTTTATGTAAAATGCCGTATATAATCAATATGAAATACGTTAAGTTTGATAACTGAAACACTGGTACATAATATGCATATACATACACTGTAAAAAATGAGAGTTATTTTTTACAGAATAATACAGCTAATTTTATAGTAATTTTACAGTAAAAAACTGGAACATTTGCTAATTTTACAGTAGTGAAATGTAAAATTGGTAGCTTACAGAAATAAACTATAAAATTGCTAGTTTTGCAGTTTATTACTGTGTATTTTACAGTTTTAAACGGGAACCTCTGCTGCCAGTATTACACTATAGTTTTTGCAGCATAATTCAGCTAATTTTATGATAATAAACTGTAAAGTTGATAATTTTAAAGTAACAAATTGCAAAATTTCTAGTTTTACCGTGATAAGTTGGAAAATAGCTAGTTTTAGTTTATTACTGCATTTTTACAGTTTTAAACTGAAACCTCTGCTTTCAGTAATATACTGTAAAAACAACAACCTTTGGGTTTTTTTTTGGCAATGTACAATTGACTACAAAAGAAGTGAAATCCTGAGTGCTGAACGAGTTCTTCATACCAGTTTTGTACTTTTCGTTTTACAAAATGTATTGGTAACACTGCACATGCACAAGGCACACTGTAAAAAATAATTAGGTTTATTTCCGGGTAACTTTTCGAAATTTTATAATTTTCCCCCATTTTCCTGCAAAATCAAGTACCTTTGCGAATAATTTTGGTAAGTTGTTGGTTGCTGCACGAATGCAGGCATCTTACTGTTGAGAAAAACTTTCAAATGCTACTTTTATGTATACATTATAGTCTCGTTTATTTTTATCAGTTTACTCTAGCAGCATAATCTCATCGGTCGATGATCGGCCAGTCATCGAAACCCGATGAAACTCTCATCGGCCGATGATCGGATTCGATGAGTTCTCCTCGGGAATTGCTCCAATATGTCTCATCTGCCAAACAGAATCCGAGCAGCAAAATCCGATGAGTTTTGCTCGAAATACGATGAGATTTGGAGCAATTTACGAGCAGTGCAGTCCCGTGCCGATGAATTCAGGATCAATTTTGGATGCTCGGCTTATTTTCATCGGGAAAATTGATTGGAAGGATATATCTTTCCGATGAAAAGTAGCTCATCGAAAACCGTGCTCTGATACTGATCGGAACAATGTCATCGTGCTTTACGGGATCAGTTTACGAGGAGTTCGATGATCGGCCGAGCAAAATCCGATGAATTGATGCCACTTGGGTATTGCATTATACTGAAATAATTTTTGAAATGAAATCTTTTATATTTAACATAAGGAGTTATAAACAACTTATAAACTTAACGTAAGGAGTAAAAAGTTAATAAATAAATGTGTTAACAACTTCTTATAACATTATTTTTGATTAAAATGTACTATAAGGATTTGCGTATTTAAGTGTAAATTCTAATAAAATTAATGTGCTTCAAATGTTTCTAAAATAATTCTTTGTAATCTTTATTATTACATTATGAAAAATACATTAGAAAAATAAAAGCAAGTTATAAAAACTAATAGCAATACTACTTAACGCAATTTAAAATTTTTAAATTTGATGAAATATTTAAGTTGGAAATGTTCTTTTCTTTCCTGCTGGAAAGCAATTAATTATTTGAATTAAAGCCTTATAAACGATTGTCTAAGCATCTACAACTTGTGTTTTTGAACCAGCATTTTTTTACGAAAAGTAATCTTGACTCGTCTCGTAAATGCATCCAAAACAGGGAAATAAGTGGCGTACGTACTCTGGCAGGGTCGTAAGAGCGAATATGCATCAACCTATTTCTATATCTCTGTGGGCTCCTCTTTAGTGCCAAAAAGGGATATGAAAAAAGGGTCTTCTTTTAACTCAAATGACTCCGTTTGTAGCTCTGTAGGACCCTTGAATATGTCTTCTAATAAAAGTAAGTCAGTAAACAAGTTTCCTAATTCATATTAAATTCTAGATATCTTTAAGTCTGTATATCCTTGCATTTGAGAGTCTAAAACGATATTAGCACGCATCTGATCTTTCCGCTCAGCCATTCTCGATGCGATTGCTCAATGCGAATTTTAAACCGGCAATTGCCAAAAATAAACTGGTGTTTTTACAGAATAATACTGACATTAGAGGTTCCAGCTTAAAACATAAATTCACTCTAATAAACTGTAAAATTAATAATTTTGCAGTTTATTACGGTAAAGCAGCAATTTTACAGTTTATTACTACAAAGCTAGCTGTATTATACCGTAAAAGCAATAGCTTAATACTGGCAGCAGAGGTTCTAGTTTAAAACTGTGAAATGCACAGTAATAAACTCTAAAGCAAACAATTTTACAGTTTATCACTGTAAAATTACCAATTTATAGTTTATCAATGTAAAATTAGCAATTTTTATAGCTTGTTACTATAAAATTAGCTGCATCATACTATAAAAACAACATAGATTTGTCCCTCTGTGACGCTACTTTGAGGTGGATATATGTTTTATTTTGAACATTCCGCATTATTTTATGGGTTGAATCGAGTTATTTTCTAACTGTAACAATATGAATAGTTTAATTTTAATTCATACAAGCCCTCGCTTTTTTGTCCCATGGAGGCCGCCTGCGGCCTCGACGTCGCAGGTGTCCTACCTCTGGCATATACTAATGTGAATAAAATGCGAACTTTATTTGGATTATCAAGCTTCCAGTGTTCTATGATTGTCAAATGCTTTTATGGTAAAAATAATTTAAACTTCTAAATAATGGTAATCCATGTTTAGTAAGCTTTTGATGCGTCATGTTTTATGTCTGTGCAGTAATTTTGCTAATAGATTACTTAGAAGGAAGTTAAAAGTATAGTCAAAAGTAGGGATGCACCGATTAATCGGCCACTTTGCCGATTATACACAATCGGCAATATCAGGCCAATAAAAGCTGCCGAAAAAATATTTTTGAGTTATTATTCTTTAAAGTGTACCTTCACTAAGAAACTATGATGAATCATTATATTAACAGTAAAAATAATACTTACAGTTGGTATGAAATTTTTTTTTAATTAATTCTCTTACTTTAAATATATATACATAGACAATGTTGCAACATTTTTCATGTGGCGATAGTTTTCTCCTTAGCACAGTGCTTTTAGATAACCTCTAATTTTCAAAGAATAAAAGTATTGAATTAAATTGCTTGTAATTATTAAAAAATATTAATTAAAAGTACTCCTAAATTGGAGTGCTCACCACAGACTAGCCCTCCCCCCCCCCTTTTTTTTTGAAAGTTCGTGTCCCATTAACATAACTAACAATGTGTTAATAATATTATTTACAATAATATAAAAATTGGTTCTAAGGAATTTGATAAAATATTGTAATTATTTTGTGAAAAGTAAGGAAATGGAAAAAAAAAATCTTCTATCAGAAATGAATTACTTACTATTTCTAAACTTGGAATTGTATAAGAGATAAAATTTTGTAGAAGAAAAACAATCACCCTTATTATTAATCGGCTCAGCCGATTAATCAGCCGATTATTAGCAACTGATTAATCGATAATCTGTCAATTTGCATATCGGTGCATCCCTAGTCAGAGGTTCAAATATTTATTAGCCACTATTGATAACAACAGTAAGTAATTGAAATGTTTTCATTAATTTCAAACTACATAAAGGTTTTATACACACAGAGAAATAAACAAAATGCTGATTTCAAGGTAATACACACTATTAATCTATAAATGAAAGTGCTTAATACTCATTGAATCAAGTTAGGCTATAGTGCTACGATTTTTGCGTGAGGCGGCGTTTTCAACTCTAGCCTAGGACAACAGAGACCCTTGAAATTTGTCTTACAACGTGTAGTCAGAACAAACATGTAAACAGGTTCTTCATTTGCCATATTTTCTGGAGAAATAGAGCAAATGGCCCTAAAATGCAAATTTTAGTGAAAGAAAGCAAACCCTCCCCCTACCCCCGTTGTTTTTAAAAACAGTAATTTTTCAATTCAAAGTGGTAAATTGCCCCTCTCCCAGCTCACTATGAGACTGATATTTATTAAAAATTTTAATGAGAATTAAACAGGAATCTTTTTTGAATTTTTACAGAAGTGGTATCATATTTTTTTTTTCTTTTCAACTTTTGTAATTGAATGAGCGCAATCATTTTTGATTACGCTTAAGAATTAACGCATGTTTTTTAATTATATTTGCAATGGTAAGTTTTTTTTTTTTTTAACTAAGAGAAAAGGAATAAATCAACTGTTTAACTGGCATTCCCTTTTAGGAAACAGTTTTAGTATTTATTTTCTAATACGCAATGCAGATGGCGCCAGTAGAACAATTTGAGTATTTTGCACTGAAATAAACCTCAGTCATCCGGATCTTATTAAACCGGACTTAGCTTAATTCCGGCAGCGGAACGGACAGAAGGAATATAAGGGTGAGTCTGCTCAATATTTTTTGTAGTGCTGCACATAGCGTTTTTGAAGCAATTTCTCTTTTCTCTCATGCATTTTTATACTTCCTTTAAATTCAAAATGCATTTCTTCTGTGTACATGGGGGGGGGGGGGGCATTATCAATAATCATACGCCGGGGGTTCCAACAGAAGGTGACATTTCTTTTATTAGTTTTTAATTTTTTTTTCTTTTTTTTCTCAAAAAACCAAAAAGTAAAGTCAAAGAAATTATGAAAGGATGTATATGGCGGGCAAAGGTCCAGCAGACCCCATAGAACAACAGCCTTGAAATTTGGAACAAAATAACTTCGATGCCCTTTGGTTTGCACTTCGGGATCTTCTCTATTTGTTTGTTTCTTTAAATTTCCAGGGGTTTTTTTTTGTAATAAATTTAATGAGCTAAAATTTCACATTAATCCCAATTAAATGGCTGAACGCACCCCCCCTCCCGTAACATCCTATGTTATTCAAAGTAACTTTTTTTCTGTATCAGATTAAACGTATTCCTATTTGCTCAATTTATTCGAGCAGAAGATATAAGGGTTTCTAATTCTGACGAAGTTCTAAACTCAATTCAAGTCTGTGGAAAAAGACACTAAAGACACGAATTTGAAAAAAGGCGTTCCAACTGTGTAAAGCGGGCCGTTTTGTTATGGTTAGGAGCGCCTTCCCAGGTAACACAAATAACGTTTAAACGTTTTATAAACGTTTTTAAGAGGTTGTTACAACGTTAATAACCATTTTA